>PVKA01014543.1:0-43717 GCA_004027165.1 Ctenomys sociabilis
CCAATAAGTACTGTTTTATTTATTCATTTATTTTTCAATTTTATGTATTTGGTACAGGGTCTCACTTTGCAGCTCGAACTTGTAGGGATCCTATCTGTTTCAGCCACCCCAGCATGGGTATTATTGGTGTGCACCACCACACCTGGTTTCAGTGGCGGGCTCAGTGCATCCAGGGCAGGGCCAGCATGGCATGTGGTACTGGAGATGGAATCCAGGTCCTTGCACTTGCCTAGGCAAGCACTTAGACCTTTGAACTCTCTCTGCAGCCTAGGAGTACTGTTTTGGACAAGAAATATGCTGTCACACAGATGCAGTGCTCACCAGATGAACACTATGAACACTAGGAGTCAACTAAGATAATCCCTCATTGTGTTAAGCCTAGTATTAGGATTTCCAGGTACACTAAGCCATTGCTCTCTTGAGCTTTTCCAAGAGTATATAAGTTAGTTCTCAGACTGATGATCATGCATGCCAGATTTGCTAGATCACTCCTAACCTTAAACAAGTTATTCTCTTCCTCCCTGTGTATTTACTCCATACTCATAAGACTATACCCTGATGTGGGCAAACCCTCTGGCCTACCACTAGCCTTAGCCCAGGACTTGTCCCTTTGGCAGCGCTTTCTCCATGACACTCAAGACAGTTCACTCAACAGTGTTTCACTGTATTACTCACCTGTGTGTCTCAGTGGCCCACACATGTGGGAATGGTGGAGAGTGAGCCCAGGGCTTCATGCATGCACTATACTACTGAGCTATGCCTATCTGCAGCTCCACTTTATTAGCTGCCCAAGTTTTGAACTGCTTTAGTTACTGTCTCTCTTTAGCTTTTAGCTCAGGGACTTTATAAAGCACATCCCCCAGACACACACTGTTGATAAGAATATAAATCTGTGCAACTTCATCAACAATAAGAAGTACTTGTATCAATAACCATATACCCCAACAATTCCAGTCTTAGGAATTTATCCTGCAGATATACTGTCATAAGTGAGGAATGTTGTGTGTACTACTAACTGTAGCAGTATAACAGCAAAAAACGGAAAACCATCATTACAGACTATTAAACTAATTAGGACAAATTAATATAGTGCAATACTGTGCAGCCACTAAGAAAATAGATATCAATATGGTAGGAGGTTGGTACACATTCTTATACATACCTGTACTAACACAGGAAATCTCCAGAGTGACCTATAAGAAACTTAACAGTGGCCACCCCAGGGTTGGGGACAGGGGTTCACTTTTCACCATATCCTTTTACGCTGTTTAGATTTTCTACTTTTTTAAAAAAACTATTTTCACATAATACTTTTTTTTAAAAAACAAAAAGATAAAAAAGAACAACTTTGAAAAACAAGTTGTATGTATAAGATAATCTCTATATAAGGAGAAAAAACACATTTTTCATATTTGGGTGTTTCTGAAACTAGGGGACTTGCCAGGGATTTCTTCTAGGGAGCAGGAAAAGGTTGGGGAGGCCTTTACTTTCATCCATGTATTCTTTTTGTTTTTATATTGCGTATTGAACTCAATGCCTATCACTGAGCCATACCCCTAGTCTCTATTTTTTAAAAGTATTTTGTATTACAGTTTTAAAATGTCTAGAAATTAGGGGCCCAGAAAATATTTGTTTATTATATTAAACTGATGAGGGGGCTGGGAAGATAGCTCAGCTGCATAAGCACTTGCCTGGCAAGCACAAGGTCCTGAGTTGGATCCCCAGTACTGCCAAAAAAAAAAAAAAAAGAAAGAGAGGCACTTGAAGGCCTCCAAATTCTTAAGCTGATAAGAACAGATACTATACCTGATCTTAGCCAAAAGGCCAAGAAGCGATTATTTGTTCATTATAAGGCCAGGTGTTTCCCCCTAATGCTGGAGTCTGAGCTCAGAGCCTTATACATTCAGGTAAGCACTCTGCCACTGATCTACCCTAACTGTTACCTATGCTGTTTAAATTTTACCTATCAGTTTGCATATAATTAATAGATAAACCTTTAAGTTCCACTCCTATCTCTAGAAAAGGTGAAACGGAAAAGTTTAAAAAAATAAATGATGGTTAGGTAAGGCCTCTTTGAGACTCAGTGCTAGCTTCCCAGGATCTGGAACTTTCCTTCTCGTGGGAAGCCAAGAGCTATTGTGGGCTACACAAGTCAAATTTAAAACAGACCTGTCTTCTCTTCATTGAAGAGAAGTCAAGTGTGAAGGCAGGCAGTGGTCTATACCTCTTCCAGTTAGTGTACTCGAGTCACATATTTGATCTTAGCCTAAGCAATTTAGCAAGACTCTGTCAAAAAAAGTATAAGGCCCCCAGAGAGTTGCAGAGGTAGCTCAGTGTCAAGGTGCTTGCCTAATATTCAATCCCATAGGCTACAAGAAAAAAATTCAGAGTTGGAGATGGATATAGCTCAGTGGCATAAGTGCTTGTCTGCAAGCACAGGCCCTGAGTTGATTCCAGGTACAAAACTGAAGAAAGAAAGAAAGAAAGAAAGAAAGAAAGAAAGAAAGAAAGAAAGAAAGAAAGAAAGAAAGGAAGAGGAATGGAGGGAGGGAGAGAGAGAGAGAGGAAAAAAGAAAGAAAGAAAAAAGACAAGTTGACATGAGATCCTAAACGAATCGAAAAATTAGAAATACTTTTCTGAGAGGGAGCACCAGGAATCAAACTCAGAACTTCACGTTTGCCAGCCATGCACTACACTACTAAGCTAAATTCCTAGCCCTGGAAATAGTTTCCTGTAAGGGGATTTTAACTTCAACTTCCAAGATAGATTTGACAAATATGCGACTTCCCATTCTGCTGGGTGGTTAAATGCAGTCTTGCCTGGATATAGGGATAGGCCTCTTAATCCTTCCAGGTTGCTTCAATCTCTGGATTTCCTTTGAAATATCAGGAAAACAAGCCTTTCTTTGTGACACTTGTGCAGGCTGATGGTGTTGGACAAATCCTCCCAAATAAGGCCAACGGCTCCTCAGAAAATAGCTTTCTCAATGTTCCTTGATTATGGGTTTCTTTACCAAAAGACAGGACAAACAGACAGTCTGTCTCTCTCTATTCAATCAACCAGATCCCTGCCAGCTCAGCTTCAACCAAAGAGCCAGGGAGAGCCCTGAGGCAGCCTAATTGTGCATCACTGCCACTCACTGTCTGGGCTGGGGGAACACAAGCTGGAGGAAAGAAAGCGCTGCTGTTATTAAATCACAGAAGCTGGGGGCAGAGTGGGGTGGAAGGGCCTGGCACTAGTGCCGCCTGCTACAGGCAGGAGCTCAGTCATACTATTGCATTCACTACTGTTGTCGAGGAATGGGGGAGGGGGTGCCAGTATAACTTTGGTTGCCTGGAGGAATGGTTAGCACTTGCAGGTGTTCTACTCTGGTAAGTTCTCCTTTGCAAAATCACCATTCTCTGCCCTATAGTTCTTTTCCCACAAGAAACAGGTGCATTTGCTTATACTAGCTTTCACATTTTCATTTGGTCCTAAAGCTAAGCAGCAGCAGACAAATGACTTGGGACTCAGGCACCTTCATTGAAGCACAGAACAAGTTGTTGGAGTGACTTCTACCTCATGATGCCTGGGGAAATAGATAATGAAATGAAGTCTTTTTTTTTTTCTCAGAACCAGGGATGGAACTCAGGGCCTTGTGCTTGCTGGGGAAGCGCTTATTCCACTGAGCCATCTCCCCAGCCCTGAAGTTGTTTGTTGATGTGAAGCAAATGTGGGAACATTTATATAGTTATTTTTATTTATTTGTCTATTAAGCCTGACTGAAGCAATTTTTGATGGGTAACAGATTAACACTAATTATATTGCTCTTAATTTGGCTCAGGATAAGAACAGGATTTAGAAAAGGGCGTGAACAACAATAATCTCCAACACTAAAATAAAGAAGTATGTTTTCACAACTTTAAAAAATCTTAAATTGTTAAGGGCTGGGGAGATGGCTCAGTGGAGTAAGCGCTTCCCTGGCAAGCACAAGGCCCTAAGTTCGATCCCTGGTTCCACCAAAAAAAAAATCTTTAATTGCATGTTAACTTTCCTATAGACTTAGAGTGGCTTGCAGACTAAGATTGGCCTGAGGTAATATGAAACAAGGTTTTGGGCATTTTGAAAAACTACAAGTTAAGCTATGTTGCCAAGCAGGGAACTGAAACCCTAATTCAAGTGTCAAATCTCAGTCACATTCTAACATTTCTCTTTTATGGCTAATGTAGTATAAAGTACAATCCCTTCCTGGTCAAACTGTTGTTTAGAGGGGACCTGGCATGGCTTCTGCTTATAGAGAAAATGTGATCATTCTGTCTCTGACCCACTCCTCCCGAGACAGCCTCCATAGCAGGGACTTGCTGGGTAAGGCCTCTTTGAGCAGATGGAAGACCTGGTTCAATGTGGCTCACCCTTGGGAAACCTGGCATCTGTTATCCTTGGTTCCTGGCAGGAAAGACCAATCAGAATCATCATATCACTGGGAAAAGTCAAGGGAAAGAACACCTTCTCCTCTGAAAATAAAGAAGAAATAAGGATAAAAGAAATAAATATTAAGGATAGCACAAAAAGTGATATCCCTAAACTTCTTTTTGTTTTATTAAACCTAACTACATATTTCCTAAAGCCCAGTTATCATGTTGAATTATATGGGGTAGAGAAAAGACTGAAATTTCTCTCAAGCGTTCACAGCTCTGGGCTGTGATGTTCTCAGTTTGCACTAGGGGAGCCCCTTTCTGAATGCGGGTTTAGATGGGGTAGGTGGCTGCAGTTCCGTTGGTCCTGGCAGAGTGAGGCTGGTCCTGTTCACTAGTGTTTCCTGGTACCTGGGCTGGAGGACTCTGATACTTGGAACTGATAAATACTGGGTGCTATGTCTGTAATGACCCACATGTCATATTGTCCTTGGTTTATAGGGTCACTGGACTTCTGGCCTTGGGCCTTTAACCTTGTCCTCATCTGTTTCCCAGCAATACCTATGGGTAAAAGGGTACAATGTTCAAGATACCCTGGCATTCTGGTCTCAGTTTAGTTTATGGAGAATTATGATAGCATAGTACTAGTATGTCACATCTGAAACTTAGAGTTTTGACAGTCAATCTGACCTAGCCACTGAATCAACTGTAATGCATTTTTTTTTACTAATCTTCCATTGCCTTTATTCCTAGCCTCTTCTCCACAGCAAAAGAGTTTACTACTTTTTAGACAGGTGTAGAAAGAAAGATAACATGGAAGACAAAAATTCTTTGGGCTGTTACAAGCTCTTAATTAGACAATCTTATACGTCTGAACTTTGTAGATCATACGGTATTTGTAAAGATAATGGAGGGCTGGCCAAATAGCTCAGCAGATTAAAGAGCCTGCTTATGTATATGCAAAGAGTTTGATCCTTGGGCCTGCTGTACCAGCCCCACCCCTTGGGGTGCACTGAACCAGTTATTGAGACTGGGCATGGGGGTGTGCACCTGTAATACCTGCATTTGGGAGTCTGTAAACAGGAGGATCACTACAAGTCTGATCTATGTAGTGAGACCTTGTAGATCCTGTACTAAAAAAAAAAAAAAAAGAAAAGAAAAAAGATAATGGAACATTTGAAATAATAAAATAAGCAGCATATGGCCTGCTTTTGGCATACAGCGTGAACCATAGGTTAAACCACACTTCTATAACATTTAGTACTTCACACATTACAGTCCAAAGTGCATATAGCTTACAAGATTTCTTCTTTGTCCTCTAATTCCAAGGCCAGACCAGTCTTGAAGGATCTTTGACAGCGCTGATGTGGAGGGCTATTGTTTTCCAAAACAAGGAAAATAAATTATAGGTTGGTTATATTTCTACTTTCTAGTGTGTTCTGTACCTCTAGAAGGTTCACTTTCTCGTCACCTGATGTATTCACATTGAGCTTCTAGGGAATTACCCTTCCCTGGATGCATGTTAGGAAACTGGCCATTCCTGGTGTTGCTTTACCTTGAGATGTGTGCTAATTACTAAGCATTACTACCTACAGAACAGAGGATTGGTGCCAATATATATAAAAAAAAAAAACTCCCAGTGTGACTAATTACCAAGCATTACTACCTACGGAACAGAGGATTGGTGCCAATATATTAAAAAAATCAGCAGTTCTTGACAAGAAATCTAAGCTGTTTGGTGCTTTGGAATATCACATCAAATGTTTTCTCAGAAATGACTTAGGGGCCAGAGGGATGCAAAATAGACATGGAACGAGAATAAGGGGAGGAAGTAAGCTGGGCATGGTGGCGCACACCTGCAACTCCAGCATTTGAGAGGCCGAGGCAGGAGGATTGCCATGAGTTTGAGTTACATAAGCAACCTGGGTTACATAGTATGGTCCATAGCAAGATCATGTCTCAAAAGACAAAACAAAAAACAATGTGTGTATGAGACAGAGAGAGAGAGAGAGAGAGAGAGAGAGAGAGAGAGAGAGAGAGAGAGAGAGACAGACAGACAGACAGACAGACAGACAGAGATAGGCAATACTGAGCTATTTCCTGTCAGCTGATTTGGTATTGAATATCAGCATTATGTGGGTGCTTTTCATCATCTTAGGCACATTACTGTTCTTATATGAATAGTAATGATTACATAACAGCAAAAGACCAGATATAAACCAGAATCAGAGTTTTAGTAAACAGAGCTTGCTAGAATTCCAATATGTTAAAAAGTTCTTTCTATTCATTAATTTTCCAGGTACCCTCTGATATTAAAGGAGTGTCATTCTGCATGGAATGAGAGTCAGTTACAATATGTAACAGAAAGCTATTCAAAATTAGCTGTATGTGTGTGTGTCGTGCGTGTGTGCGCGCACACACACACACACACACGCATACATACACACTCCTAACCTTTGAAAATCAGGTGCTTTTGTCTCTCACATGTTCAGTGTGGCATCTGGATGACCCTGACGATGCTGGCAGGACTGGCTGTTGGAAGTTGCTGTGGCCGCAGGAGCTTCTCCTGCAGCAGAATCTCTTGCTAGCACCTGTCGGGATGGAGGTGGAACCGGTTAGCAGAAGTGGGAGGGGGTGCAGCAGAGGCATCGCTTGGGCCACTCAAGGACTCAGATTAAAAACTCAGTTACAACAGAATCTGAAGAGCTGTTTTTTGGGTAGGACACTGAAGTAGAAATATAATGGTCATATGATGGAAGAAAAGCAGATAAAGATTTTCCTATTTGTTCATTTTACAATGAGTAATTTAAGATAAAGAAATATATACATATATAGCCCTCTAAAATGGGGGAAGAAAAATCACCCTCCTGCCCTCTTCTCTGCTTTCTAACTCCCACTTATATATAAAGGAATTCTTAGAGACAGGAGAACAATTTAAAATCAAGTTACTCATCTCCTTTTCCACTACCACTGACTAATGACTTCTTAGCATTTCCTACTACGGCACCTAAACTCCTGGCTGTAGCTCCAGCAGCTAAATAAGCCAGGGAACAATAGTACAGGCCATATGTTCAGTTTCCTATGCAAGGAACATTCTAAAGTACAGACTTTGCAAAGAAAGAAAAAGGTAGACAAGTCAAGTCTTTGCTAAATTCTCTTTTAAAACTTTGAAAGGTAAAATAATCAAGTTCAGCTTAACATAATTAGAACTAGTCTTTACAAGAAATGTGTATCTTACCAAATTTCTTTCTGCAAAAATAATCTCAAAGGGATCGGGTAGATGGCTCAGTAGAATAAGTGCATCCCTGACAAGCACCAGGGCTTGAGTTCAATCCCTGGTTCCTCAAAAACAAAAACAAAAACAAAAGCAAAAGCAAAACAAAACAAAACAAAGAAACCCAAATCCAAAATATGAACCTGTTACAGTCCTTGTCTAGATGTCTCCCCAAAGCCTCATGCATTTCCAGATGGGGCTTTTTCTGAAGCAGCTAAATCTAGAGGTAGTGACTGATTTGAAATGCAATGCTGAGATTAAGGGTGCTGGGATTAAGGATGGTTATCTACTGACTGGACTGGCATCGCCCTAATCCCAGCAGTCTGGATAACACAGGGTAGAAAGGGCTGATCTCCTCTTTTTGCTCTTGTTGGGTTAGCTGCATTTCACTGCCACATGCAGCACATCTGCCGGGCCACCCTCCCTTGGCTCCAGCTGATACAGACTAAAACCTCTACAGACTCTGAGCTAAATAAATACTTTCCCCTTAGGGCTAGGGAGATGGCTCAGTAGAATAAACGCTTCCCTGGCAAGAGCAAGGGCCAGAGTTCAATCCCGGGCCTGCCAAAAAAACCCAAAAAACAAACACAAAGAAAAATAACTTTCCCCTTTTACTTTGGGGGTCAGGTATTTTATCTCAGCAACAAGGAAAGTAAGACATGCCTTAACTAAAAAATACAATATTTTCAATTCAAAATATTGTCCGAATTCATTTGTTTAAAACTACTCCCCAGACTTTTTTCTTGGCTTCAAGCCTGGACTAATGATGAGTTAACAATCAATGTCATAAGGTTAATGTTTCACTTCAATGTTATTTTATTATTTTGCAGTATGGTTATCTAACCCAGGGCCTCACACATGTAGTCTAATGATCTGAACTACATAGTCCCTGCCCCAACATTTCACTTCAAGAAGACAAAACAGTGGAGCTGAGTTCAGAATAGAGTTATGGTTGAGCATAACTTCTCACACTAACCCACTGCACCCTGCCCCATCTTTAATGCTATTATTTAGGGCCCCACTAGCCAGGTGTATGCCTATAATCCTAGGAACTCTAGTAAGCTAAAGCTGGAAGATTCCAAGTTCCAGCCCAGCCTGGATCTTATGGTTTGTGTCTAGTTGTCCCCTCAAAGCCTCATGCAGTCATGGGGCAGCTTCTGGAGTTCATGATTGATTGTTTTTTTCTTTTTTCTTTTTTGGCAGAACTGGAGATTGAACTCAGGCCCTTGCACTTGCCAGGAAAGCTCTTATTCTACTGAGCCATCTCCCCAGCCCCTGTGATTGATTCTTGATCCAATGGGACTGCAGGTGTGAGTGCTAAACCCCTGGGATGGGTAATTTGCATTGCAGTGTAAGGAGGGGAGAGAGGCTAGCTAGCTGCCTGAGTTGCTGCCACTGTCTTTGCCCAACTGCTGTTCTCTGCCATGTGCCACTCTTGCCTTGGAGCTAGCCGACTGTAGAGTGAAACTTCCACTAACTGTGAGTTAAATAAACCTCTTCTTCCTTAATTTTGGGCATCGGTTATTTGTCCCAGCAATGAGAGAAGAATAACTGAGACCTGGGCAACTTAGCAAGGCTCTTTCTCAAAAAAAAAAAAAAAAGTAAAAAAAGGGGCTGAGGAAACATCCTGCTGTGAAGGCCTGGGTTCAGTCCGCAGTAGCACACACACAGACATACACATAGGCAAAGACACAGATGCACAAATGCACATGGATGCACATAAAAGAACTATTATGTGCCAGGCAGGGAAAGTACTGTCATTTCCATTTAAAGAAGAGTAAAGTGAGGTTCAAAAGGCTCTCAGTGTCTAGGGAAAGATTCAAACTTGGTCTGATTCCAGAGTCTTATATTCTTTATGGTGTATACCTCTCAACTCAGCAGAAAACAGTAGAAAAAGAGCATTTTACAACACAGGGAACTGGTAAATATCCTCCGAGTTCAAAATACATTCAATGTTACTTTTTGGGGCTGGGAAGATAGCTTGGAGGTCTAAGTGCCTGGCTGGAAACTGCAAGGACCTGAGTTTGATCCGTGGTATCACGTGCTGTGGCTGGCCCTGGAACTGGGGCACGTGCACCATGCTGGCCACTGAAACCCGATGTGGTGGCATGCATTTGTAATCCCAGTGCTGGGGAGGCTGAAACAGGAGGATCACTATGAGTCTGACCTGCATACTAAGACCCTGTATCCAATAAGTAAATATGAAATAATTAATTAAGAAAACAAAGTTACTCTTCATAAAAATCTGCAGTGAGGCACTGAGGAGCTCAGTGGAGAGGCACCAGCATGGCCTGGAATCTCTCACTATCTCACTTTGTCCAAATGAATCCATGCACTTCTTCAGTCTCCACATCAAAGTGAACTGAATTTGTCATCCCAGATCCTTTTCATAAGGGACTGGGGATGTAGCTCAGAGTCACATTGCCTGCCTGGCAAGTGCAAGGTCCTGAGTTTGATTTCTGATACCAAAAAAGATAGGGCCAGTGAGATAGCAGACTAAGCACCTGCTTTGGCAAACACAGGGACCAGGATTTGATCCCTGGTCCCAGACATCATGCCAGCCCCATCTCTGGGGTACACTAAGCCAGGGACTGAGTCTGGGCATGGTGCCGCATGCCTATAATACTGGCACGGAGGAGGCTGAAAACAAGAGAATCACTATGAGTCTGAGCTGCATAGTGAGACTCTGTACCTATTACATAAAATGGAAAAAAACAAAAAACACCAGAAAAACCCAGATCATCATCATATTTACATTCACTAACAAAGTGCTGGAGAAAGGATGACAGTCAGCAGGTTAGACAAACACTGTACAGGGAAACTCCCTCACTATATACAGGTGAAATAGTTCTTTCTTGTTTGTTTGTTGGGATACTGAGAATCAAATTCAGGATCTCATGCTTGCCAGGCAGGCACTGTGCTCTGAGCTACATCCCTGGGTCATTATTTGTGCTATGGACAGGGTCTTGTCTCGCTGAGTAGGTTAGGCTGACTCTGAACTCACTATGTAGCCCACACTAGCCTCAAAGACTGGCAGTCTTCCCACTCCAGCTTTCTGAGTGCACAGAGCATGCGCCACCAGGCCTAGTCTAAAAACAGCATTATTTTCCGTTTTCTTCTTTCAACTCCTTCAAAGTTTACTAAGTGACTGTCACATTACTAATGCTGGGTGATCAAACAAATTCAGTCATTTTCTCAAGGGTCCAAAGATAAGCTTGGAAATATTATGGAATTCTACATGATGGTCAAAGCCCAGTAGGTATAATTAGAAATTCTAAGAAAGGAAAGAGGAGAGAAAATTTATAGTAGCAATCAGCCTCCCACTGTTGGCTGTTCTCCATATTGTTTCATTTTATACAGAAGCAGAGGCGGCAAAGATGTTCATAAATTATGACAATGGTCCCATTTAGATAGCTAGTTTGGTGTTCTGCAATAGAAACTTCTTCAGGAAATCCACTTCATTGCATTTTAAAGCAGAATTTCATAGATTTGAAATAGGAACAATTTCTTTTTGTATTTAGTACAGGGTCTACAGGGTCTTACTACACAGGTCAGACTTGTAGTGATTCTCCTGTTTTCTTCTTCTTCTTCTTCTTCTTTTTTTTAATTCTCCTGTTTTCAACCTCCCAAGCGCGGGGATTACAGGCATGATCCACCATGCCATCTCAATCACCCCGGCTCTGTGTGTCCTGGGGGTGGGACCAGTGTGATACGAGAGGATTGAACCCAGGTCCCTGCACCTGCCTAAGCGGGTGCTTTAGTCCACGGGGCTGTCTGGCCAGCTCAGGAACAGTTTCTTGACACAGAAAATCATTCATGCGAAAGTCAACTTTGCAAACAAGAAGAGTGTATGGTGCAAGTGATTTAATCCTTTTAAGCAGGCTGAATTGAGAAATAATCAAACCCTTGGGACAAAAACTATATAATAGAAATTGTGGAACTAGAAACATATCATGAAAAAGTGCTTCTGGAAGTGTATTTAGGTAAACAATGTCTAAGGTAGCTTGGAATCATTTTTTTTTTCAAATGAAACGGATAGAAAAGTTAGGGGCCTAGATATGATTTGGAAGCACCGAACTCCTCAGAGCTGTCCTCTGAAGTGGGGGTGGCATACTCCCACACTGAATGCATCAGAATCCTTGGGATGCATCCAGAAATGCTGATGGGGAAAGGAGAGAGAAAAATTATCTCTGGGCCTTGAAATCCTGAAGCTTCTGAGTATACTGTGGCTAGGAAAGCATGAGAACCCCTTATACCCGAGCCTTCAGACATCGAATATCAGTCTGAGATTAATTCTGAAACAAATTCTAGGGTTTGTTGCACCAAAGACATAATAGGAGTGATGGAAATAAAATGATCTGGAAATAAGACATTTAAATTGCACGGCACCCGCTTCAGTACACTGAAAACACTCAGAGAAACACAGCCTTAGTCAGCCTGCAGAAATATTTCCAGCAGCTTTTCAGCCATGTGGGATGGGGAACAGATGAAGCCTAGGAGAGCCAGAATTGTCATCTAATTCCAAAGGGGTTTCCGGTTTCTCCCAGAGAGTTAAAAGAGACTGATTGGCACCAATAGGAGGAAGACATTCTAGAAAATTTTGTAATATAGTTTTAATTAAACAGGAAATGGTAATTTGAAGTTAGTGCTGTTTAGAGCTGGATGTGGTGGCACATGCCTGCAATCCCAAGCATTCTGGAGGCTGTGTGGGAGGACTGCTAGGAGTTGGAGGCTGGTCTGGGCTACTGAATTCAAGGCCAGCCTGAAAATATCTAGAAAGAAAGAGTGTATGGTGTTATCTGGGTATTTCAGCTCAATCGATTCTAATGGGAAGGAGTGAGAGGATGGTAACACTACAGGTTTGTGCTGAACACTGGCTCAGGGTGACAACAAGGACCCCTGAAAGGGCCTAGATGATTTTTCACCTATGTTTATTTTATAGAAGCTGTTTGCAATCTTTGCAGAAATATTCCTCCCAAATCTGGTAACAATGTGAATGTGCTCAGAAAGATCAGAGGCTAAGGACTCAGGAGCATGAAAGGGTATCTCCCTTGTTAACAGACCTCACTGCCATGAAGTTACACCTTCACTCTCTGTAACCATCCATGAATGCCCCAGAACCTCTTGGGATTCTAATCATAAAGAGACAATGCTCTTTATTATTAGACTTTAAAAGGTATAAAAGTAAACTGGGCATGGTGTGTACCCTGGTAATCCCTGCACACTCTGAGAGGCTGAGGCAGGAAGGTCACAAGTATCTGTAAAGCCTGGACAACTTAGTGACTTTAATAAGACCACAACTCAAAAAAAAAAAAAAAAAATTTAAAAAGGGTTGAAAATGTAGATAGTGTAAAAACCCTGGGTTTAATCTTGAGTACCACAATAAATAAATTGAAATAAACAAATGATATGAATGCTACATCCCAGTAATTTTTACAGATTATAACTTAATGAACATCTGAAATTGTTAATTTTTTCCTATAAAATGAAATTTGTGGGCTGGGGATATAGCACGGTAATAGCATGCTTGTCTAGCCCACATGAGGCCATGGGTTCATTCCCCAGTATCCAAAAAATAAGATCAGAATTGACCAACAATCATTATTTATAGAATGACTGCTATGTGCTAAGCACTTTGCTAGGAACTGGAGATCCAATACTTCTGCTGCCATGAAATTCAGTCTAGCAGAGAACAGAGGTTAATCAAATGCATGTAAAGTTCTACCTGCTATGAAAGCCCAGCACATGGAAGTCAAGCAAAATGAGTAGGTCAAGAATTCTCAGAGGAGCCGGGCTGGCGGCACATGCCTGTAATCCCACCACCCGGGAGGCTGAGGCAGGAGGATTGTTGTGAGTTCGACACTAGCCTGAGCTACAAAGTGAGCTTAAGGCCAGCCTGAACTGCATAGTGAGACCCTGTCTGAAAAAAAAAAAAAGTTCTCAGAGGAAGAGAAGAACGTGTGGGACAGATAAAGGTGACCATTGTGGCCTCTAGGACAGCAAGTGTCTGTAGAGCCATAGCCCAGAAGGTAAAGGGAGCCTAGTGGGAAGCAAGGATGGTAGCCAAGCCAGACCAGGAGGAGCTCTGCAGCCTAAGTTAAGAATTTAGTGCATGCTTGTGCTTATAACTCGAACACCTTGACGGCTGAGGCAGGAGAATCACTGGAAATTCAAGACCAGCCGGGGCTATGTAATCAGTTCAATGACAGCCTTAACTACATAGTGGGACCCTATCTCAACACACACTCACACATACACACACACACACAGTAAAAAAAAAAAAATTGTACTGTTTATCCTCAAAACCCTGGGAAGTTTGAAGCAGGTTACTACAGTGTGAGGAGAAGACAGCTGAGTATGGTGGAGCAGTGATAAAGTGGATGGAGAGAGTCAAGTAAAAACTTACATAGAAACCCAAGCGACAGATGGTGGTAACTTGATTGTCAAGGAGGTGGGAGAGATGAAGAGAAAAGGTCTGAACTGAGATGTAGCAAAAGGTCAATGGGACAGGGTCTGCTATAGATCCAATGTGGAAATGGAGGAGGTTCCTAAGGTTTTCAGCTTGGACAACTGGCTAGACAATGGTACCACTTATATAAAGGAAGGGAACCTGGGACAGGGCCAGGTTTGGAAGGGAAAGATGAGTTTGATATATTACATATGGCCATAAATTATGGAGAATTGCTACTTTAATTTCTGAGGGTGAGAAGAAAAGGCAGAGAGGAGGAAGTTCTACTTGATACGAGCTCCGAGTCCCACTAGTTGCTCTTCTGACATTCACACAGCCACGACACCTTCTTTGGAAGCTTGGCCTTCTTTTGTTGGCTGAGTAAAATTTCCACCACAGAGGAAAAGGGAATATGCATCCTTCATGCTGCTAAACAGGGTAAAGAAAAAGTAGAAGATTGAGCCTTACAGTATTTTGTTTTCATCCAATGAAAATGGATGTACCTAAATGAAAATACCAAAGGCCCAATTTCCACCTTCTGGAGAGAATGAAGGCAGTTAAGAGGTAAACATTTTTTATGATTCATAAGTCACTTGTCATTTTTCTTCTCCTTAGTAAAAACATTTTATCAGGAAGTGTATAAATTAATACAGAAATATGTGTACATGGTAAAAATTAATCTAGAATAAATGGGTATAAAATGAAAAACTAAGTGTCCCTCCTGCTTCTAATTTTGTGACCATGTTCCCAGAGGAACTGGGAACAATTTCTTTCTTTCTTTTTTTTTTAAAATTCATTTATTTATTACAGTGTCTCACTACACATCATGGATTCTTTTTTTGCAGGGGTGGGGGGGTCAGCTCAGGCCGCCCTGGGGGGAGGGGCTGGCATGGCATGTGGTGCTGGGGATCGAACCGCGGTCCCTGAGAGGCGCTTTAGACCGCTGAGCTATCTTGCCAGCCCATGGGAACAATTTCTTACGTATACGTCCAAATATTTTCTATATTGGTCAGCTGGGCTGCTGGGACAAAATACTTGACATATACAGGGAGAAAGGCTTATTTTGGCTCAGCTTCAGAGGTTTCAACCCATGATTGGCCTGCTCCAAATCGAACATCGTCGTGTTAGAGCACAGAGGAAGAACTAGAGAGGAAGGGACCGAGGTCCACAAGCAGTCCCTAAGGTCACAAGCTCATCACCTACCCAGAAGCATGCTTTACTAATCTCCTAGGTTTCTTTCACACTGACAATCAAGATTAACCATCATACTATGTGTGTACATTCAATACACTGTACATCTTTCTCCTTCCTTACAAGTCTATCAAATACAGGATTCTTCCTTTAGTTTTTCTTCTTTTAGTGGCACAGTCTTGCTATGTATCCCAGGCTGGCCTCACACTTGTAGCAATCCTCCTGGCTTAACCTCTTGAGTGCTAGGATTACAGGTGTGAACCACCATGCCTGAATTTCCTTTAGTTATTTTTACTTTTACTCCTCCTCCTCCTCCTCCTGGTGTTTTTGAGACAAGGTCTTACTATGCAATTCAGAATGGCCTTGAACTCACTTTGTAGACCAGGCTGGCCTTGAACTTGCAGTGATTCTCTTGCATCAGCCTGCAGAGTGCTGGGATTACAGGCACGCATCACCACACCAGGCTAGCTATTTTTAATTCTATCTTGATGGTCATTCCTTTTTGCTAAATCTGAATCATCTAGTGGATGCAGTACAGTTATTTACCACATTCCCTAATGATAGGTATTCAGGTTGTTATACTTTGTGTGCATGTGTTCACTTTAAAGCCCAGGCTGGCCTCCAACTCATGGACTCAAATAATTTTCCCATTTCAGCCTCTCTTGTGTTGGGAATACATTACATGTCACACATTCCTGGCTTGTTACATCCTTTAGAAAGGACCTTCTCTAGCATCCTCACTGATATAGAACTCAGCTGTGGCCATGGTAGACAACAAAAAAAGAAAAAGAACTCCTGTAGACGTGGGCAAAAAGAAATATTTCTAGGGAGCAGAACCACCAGGGGCTGACAGGTAAATCATTCAAAGAAACTTTATCACCAGGTCAGACATTCAGCTATTTTGCTCAGCAACACTTGATCACTGCCTTTTGAAGTGGGAATTTCTTCTTAGAATTATTCTCTTCTTCTTCTACGAGGAGGTGGGTCATTTAGCCACAACATTTACCCACACCATGTCTGAACCTGATAAAAGATCTGAAATTACTCAGAAGATTTGGCCTTTCAGCTGAATGTACTAACTAGATCAGACTTTCCAGATGCTGCCATTTAGAAGGAGGTGGGTATGTTCTCATTTTAGAAAGGGAGACACTGGGTAACTGAAAGAAAGGACTGTAGCAAAGACGCATTAGTTGACTGAATATCCATTATTGTCTATCAGAAGTCCAGTGCTGCTGGGTACCAATGTGCTTAGTAAGGACTCACATTTCCTACAGATAGGTCATGTGTTCAGCCCCTGGGATCTAAGCAGAACTCACAGGGCAGGAGGCTGCAGGAAAGCTCTTTCAAGGAGTACTACTTCACAAGCATGGAATGTTTTGCCATTCTTTGACTGAAGCCTTTAGAGTTAGCTTTTCACTAGAAGCATACTAAGGCTGGCTGGACAGAGGAACCTGGGTCCTGAATGTCATCTCAGAGATGTCTTATCAAGCCCTAGATCTTTTTACTCTTCACTCTGGACTTTTCATTTCATGAGAGAAAAGTAAACTTATTGATCTGGGTTCCTCTAATACATGTAGTCAAGCTCATCTTCTGATACAGACAGAAGCCTATGTACTCCTGAAAAATTAGCCCAAATCATGTTGGAAGAAAACAAGTTTCAGGGCTCCATCAGGCATTAAAAAATTGAATGGAATGTCTTCAGCGAAGCTACTCAACCCAACTGTTACACATATGCCACCTTTGGGTTGCTCGTACCTATGCCAGCAACCAATCAAGGCAAACTTCTCCATAAGTTAGGGACATGGCTACCACCAGTGCCCAACAGCAACAGCTACCAGCTATTGGTCTGGCTCCCAAGACAAAACCTATTTGCTAGTTGTATCAACCTCAGTTTTTCTCAGATCCAGCATCGAGAAATTTTATGATGAAATTAAGAAAATGTGTATAATAGATTTCTGAAAATTACCAGACAACTAAGAAGACCTAATTATATAACACTGGAAAAGTCACAAATTTACCAAAGAATAAGTATTTTTGAAGCCAAGTGTGGTGGTGCATGCCTTTAACCCCAGCACATAGGAGGCTGAAGCAAGAGGTTCACCATGAGTTTGAGGCCAATAGGGTTATATAGTGGGTTTAAGACTAGTCTGTGCTACATAGTGAGACCTTATCTTGAAAGAGAAGAGGAGCAGGAGGAAAAGGAAGAGAAAGAAGAAGAGGAGGAAGCAGCAGAAGAAGAATAAGAGGAAGAGGAAAGGGAGGAGAACAAATCTCTTCATTTGTGAAATCTAAAAAATTTCTTCTTTCAGATAAGATTTTACAAGTTACTTACAATTGAATAATCCATTCCTGTCATAACCTAACTCAGAATGTTGTTTCTTGGTCTTCAGTCAGTGTCTGTAATCAACCAGTAAGGAAAAAGGCACTGAATTGGGACACAAGCGATTTGTGAGTTAGTACAGCCTATCCTTTTTTCTGTTTTGTTTTTTGAAATAGGGTCTCACTTTGTAGAGCCTGCTGGCCTTGAGCTCTGCAGCAGCCCTCTACCCTCAACTACTTATTTCTGTGATCACAGGTGTGCATCACCATGCCCAGATCCTAGCTTACTATTTCCACTCTGACCAATTTAAGGGCAAATTAAAGGAAGCTATCTACCTCAACAGGTTGAATCCATCATATCTGACCATGAAAATTATTTAATACTATGCAAATTTGTCAAGAAAAATTACCTTCTTCATAGTACTGGGGTAGTTTACATTACAACACTAACGACTAATGCTCTAAGGGAGAAAGGACATAAATATATAAAATTGGTGAAGTGAGATAAAATCTTGTAGCTCTGAATTTGATAAAATAAGATTGGCTATGTGTTAATGACTGTTGGAAGCCAAGGGAGGCTCATATTAGTGTATTTGAAGGATGCTTGGAATTTTCTGCAAAAGGTAAATTTGTTATTTTATTTTATTTTTTATTTAGGGAAGGGTCTACAGGGTGTTCAGGGTCTCACTACTAGATTAGACTTGGAGTGATCCGCCTGTTTATAGACTTCCAAGAGCTGGGATTATAGACACGTGCCACCACTCCCAATCTCAATTGCCATCTCAGTGTGCCCCAGGGGCGGGGCCAGCACGGCAGGCCCAGGGATTGAACCCCTGGCCTCTGCACCTGCTTGCAGGCATTTTAATCTACTGAGCTATTAGGCCGACCTTTTTTTTTTTTTTTTTTTTTTTTTAAAGAGAATACAAATCAGTAAAAAGAATCATAAACAATGCAGAATTTCACTAAACAAACTAATAAGAATTTAACAATGGTTGTTATATTGCATAATGTTGTCTTCAACTAGTTACTTAGATTACCAGGTCAGGGAGTGCCTGCTTGGTAAGGGCAAGGTCCTGATTTCAATCCCTGGTACCAAAAAAAAAAAAAAAAGATTGCCAGATAAAAGCATCCAACATAGGTTTTAAAAAAGTTAGGACAAGTTAAAAACAAAAAGAAATATTTAAGCATTAACTACTCCACCTAGTAGACCAGCAGAAATCATAGTATAATTATCCAAGCTATCCTGTATATATACATAAATATCTGTTTCCCATCCTTCTTTCTTTTATCCTTTTCCCCATCCCAGTTGTTTCTTCTCTTTGAACAGATTCTTGTCCTTTCGCAGCATCTATTGTGCCTTTCACATTTCTTCACTCTTTCAGGTTCTTACACTAGTGAGTTGGCATATGTGGGTCTGATTTATTTCATTTACAAGAATGGTCTCTAGTTGCATCCATTTACCTGTAAAAGCCTTGAGTTTATTTATTTATTTTTTGCAGCTGAGTAATAATTTAGGTTGTTTACAAGAATTAGGTATGACAAACTGCACTGCTATAAACATGGGTGCACATATATCACTGCGATAATCATGTTTTCAGTTCTTCTGGAAAAATACCCAGGAAGAGAGTAGTGGGGTTGGATGGGACCTCCAATCCTGGGTTTTTGAGGACTCTCCACACTGATTTCCACAGTGATTGCACCAGTCTACACTCCCACCAACAGTGGAGAAGGGTTCCTTTTCCCCACAGCCTCTCTGGCATTTGTTATTGGTTGACTTCTTCATGATAGCTATTTTTTCTGGGATAAAATATAATCTCAGTGATGTTTTAATTTGTATTTTTTGACTGATCAATGATGTTGAACATTTTTTCATATTTTTACTTGCCACTTGTATTTCTTCATTTGACAAATGTATATTCATCTCAAATGCCTATTTTTGGATTGTGATTTTGAATTTGAGGGCCTGATTTTTTAAAAAATTCTGTAAATGTTCTAGATAGAATTCCTTTGTCCAGAGGATGTTCAGATATAATTTTTCCCAAGTTGTGGCTTTTCTTTTTACTCTGCTGGTGATTTGTTTTTGATGAGCAGAAACTTTTCTAAAATATGAGATCCCAATTATTGATTCTTAGAAGTATTTCCCACAGTTTGTTTTTTGTTCATGAAGTCTCTACCTACCCCTGTGTCTTCAAGATTCCTACTTACTTTCTCCTCCAGTAGATTTAGGGTTTATGTTTTAATATTTAAATCTTTGGTGCACTTTGACTGTAGTTTAATGCATGGTGATAGACATGGGTCTAATTTTAGCCTCTAGCTAAAAGTTAGTTCTTCCAGCATCATTTGTTAAAGAGACTATCTTACAGTGAGCATGTTTGGCCCCTTTGTCAAAGATAAATGGCTGAGTGTGTTTGTAGTTGTGTCTGCAACTTCTAATCTGTTCCACTGATGCTCAGGTCTGTTGTGTTGTCAGTACCATGTTGACTTTATCATAGTAGCCTTGTAGCATAATTTCAGGTCAGAGATTTGATGTCCTCTGATTTTCCTTTTTTTTTTTTTTTTGGTACCAGAGATTCAACTCAGGACATTGCGCTTGCCATGCAAGTGCTTATTCTACTAAGCTATCTCTCTGGCCCTCGTTCTCCTTTGTTGTCTAGGATTGCTTTTGATATTCTAGGTCACTTCTGGTTCCAGATGAATTTTACAAATGATTTTTCTAGATCTGTGAGGTATACTAATGGTATATTAATTGAGATTCCATTGAATCTGTATAATATTTTTGAGAGTATGGCCCTTTTCACAGTGTTCGTTCTTCCTATCCATGAGCAAAACATATCTTTCCATTTCCTGAAATACTCTTCAATCTTTCTTTTTTTTCAGAGTACTATAATTTTCTTTAGAGTACTATAATTTTCACTGTATAAATCTTTTATTTCCTTTGATAGATTGATTCCTAAATATTTCATTTTTTTTGTGAAAAAAATGAAATATATTATTGTGAAAGGTGTCATTTCTCTAGTTTCTCTGTTGGTGTGTTTGTTGTTTGTGTACACAAATGCCATGGATTTTTGAGTACTGACTTTGTATCCTGCTATGTTGCTAAATTTGGTTATTAAATCTATGAGTCTCTTGGTGGAGTGTCTTCTATGTATAGCATCATGTCATCTGCAAATACTAATTTCACTTCTTCCTTTCCAATCATTATTCCTTTCATTTCTCTTTCTTGTCTAATTGCTCTGGCTAATATTTCCAGAATTACATTGAAAGAAGTGGTGAGAGTGGGCATCCTTGTCTTATTCCTGATTTTATTTATTTCATTTTATGTATTTGGTACAGGGTCTCACTGTGCATCTTGGACTCATAGTGATCCTCCTGTTTCCAGCCTCTCCAGAGCTGGGATTACAGGTGCATACCACCACACCTGGATTCTGTTGCTGGCTCAGTGTACCCCAGGAGCAGGGCCCATGTGGCATGCAACACGGGGGATTGAACCCTAGTCCCTGTGCTTGCCAAAGCAGGCACTTAGTCTGCTGAGCTTTCTTGCTGGCTCTTATTCCTGATTTTAAAGTGAAAGCTTTTAATTGTTTTTAAGGCTTTCAATTTTTTTCTGTTTAGTAAGATGTTGGCTGTTCATTTGTCATAGATAGCTTTTATCAGGTTAAATTAAAGACCATCATCTATTTTGATTTTCTGTTGGTTTTTTTCTTTAACATGAATGACCTCTTTCTCATCTTGCAAGATGGTGGGTGAAAAAACCGCAAAGCCAGACACTAAAGAGAAGAAACCCAAAGCCAAGAAGGTTTCTGCCAGTGGTACTGCTAAAAAGGGTAAGGTGAAGGCAAAAAAGTCCAAGAAGAGGCAGCCCACTGCAGCCAAAATCCCATCCTGGTTAGAAGAATTAGTAGATACTCCGAGTCTGCTATGTATTCCAGAAAGGCTTTGTACAAAGAAAATACACAGCTGCAGAGGTTGAGAAGAACAAAAAGGAGAAAGTTCTTGTTCTTGCTATGATCACAAAACCAGTTGGTGGGGACAAGAATGGAGGTACCTGGGTTAAGCTTCAAAAAATGCCTAGACACTATCCTACTGCAGATGTGCCCTGAAAGCTCTTGAGCCATGGCAAGAAACCCTTCGGTCAATCAGCATGTGAGAAAACTTCGAGCCAGCATCACTCTGGGTACCATCTTGATCATCCTCACCGGGCGTCACAGAGGCAAGAGAGTGGTCTCCCTGAAGCAGTTGGCCAGTGGCCTGATACTTGTGACTGGGCCTCTTAGCTTTAATCATATTCCTCTACGAAGAACACACCAGAAACTTGTCATTGCCACCTCTCCAAAAATTGATATCAACAAAATGAAAATCCCCAAACACCTCTCTGATGCTTATTCAAGAAGAAGCTGCAGAAACCCAGACAGCAGGAGGGTGAGATCTTTGACATGAAGAGAGAGATACCGGATTTCAGAGCAGCACAAGATGGGTCATAAAATGGTGGACCCACAGATCTTAGCAAAACTCAAAGCTGTTCCTTGGCTCTGGGGCTACCTACAATCTGTGTTTGCTCTGACAAATGGAATTTATCTTTATAAATTAGTGTTCTTACTAAGAAGGTAATTAAATAACTGATACATTAAAAAAAATGAATGAGTGCTGGACTTTGCCAGAGGCTCTTTCTGCATCTACTGAGATGATCATGTGATTTTTGTCTTTGGCGCTGTTGATGTGGTGCGTTACATTTATGGATTTGCATATATCGAATCATTCCTGCATTCCCGGGTTGAATTCTACTTGGTCATGATGTAAAACATCCTTGATGATTTCTACATTCCATTTGCTAGTATTTTATTGAGGTTTTTTGCCTCTATGTTCATTAGGGAGATTGGCCTCTGGTTTTCTTTTTTGATAGGGTCTTTCTCTGGTTTTGGTATCAGAATAATACTTGCTTCCAGAAATGAGTGTAGGAGAATTGCTCCCCTTTCAATTTCACTGAAGAGTCTGAGAAGAACTGGTATTAAATCTTCTCTTAATTTTTATAGAATTTAGCTGCGTATCCATCAGGACTGGATTTTTCTTTGTTGGTAAGTTTTTTGTTACATTTTTCAATTTCATTCACCAATATTGGGTTTTGCAGAATTTTTATATCTTCTTGATTTAGCTTTGGTAATTCATATGTATCTAGGAATCTGTTCATTTCTTGATCATTTTCTATCTTGTGATAGTAAAAATTTTCAAAGTAGGTATTGAAGATCTCAATTTCTATAGGGTCTGTAGTAATTTTGCCCTTTTCATTCCTTATTGCACAAATTTGAATTTTTTTTTCCCTTTGTTTGATAAGGTTGGCTAAGTGTTGATGAATTTTACTTATTCTTTCAAAGACTCAACTCTTGGATTAATTCTTTGTATTGTTTCTGTCATCTCCATTACATTGATTTCTGCTTGCCTTCTTTGGGCTTTGGGCTTCTTTTCTAGGAGCTTGACATGCAGCACAGTGTGTCTGGGCTCACTCTGTTTTCTTGATGTGAGAGTTAACTGCTATAAATTTTCCTCTTAAGATTGTTTTCATGATCTCCCATAGGTTCCAGTAAGTTGCATCTGCATTTTTGTTTGATTGCAAATATTGTTTAATTTCTTCTTTAATTTCATCTGTGACCCATTGATTGTTTAAGAGGATGTTATTTAGTTTCCATGAGTTCACTGGAATTTTCACCATTTCTTTTGTCAATAATTTCCAGTTTCATTGCACTAGGAACAGATAATATGCATGCAATAATTTCAATTCATTTGTATTTATTTAAGCATGCTCTATGTGCTATTATGTGATCTGTTTTGGAGAACATCCCATGTGCAGCTAAGAAGAATGTGTATTCTGTTGTTGTTGTGTGAAACACTCTGTAAAGGTCTTCTAAGTCCATTTTTACGAAAATTTGGCTTAGTTCTGTTATTTCTTTCATGAACTTGCCTAGTTGATCTATCTCTTTGTGCCAATGGGGTGTGAAAGTCCCCAGCTGCAATTGTTATTGCTCATTTGAATTTTTATGTCTGACAAAATTTCCCTTATATAGTTGGGTGCTCCTACATTAGGTGCATATATATTTATGATTGTTATCTATTTCTTTTCTTCTTTTGCATTACCAGGGATTGAACTCAGGACCTTGTGCTTGCCAGGCAAGCACTTATTCCATTAAGCTATCTCCCCGGCCTGATCGTTATTTATTATTCTTGCAGTTTTCCACTAAAAAGTGTGTAATGACCTTCTTTATCTTTTTTGATCATGCTTGTTTTGAGATTGACATTATCAGCAACCAGAATAGCTACTCCTGCTTTTCTCTGGGTTCTGGTTTCATAGAGTATTGTTTTCCATCCTTTGACTTTTAATCTATGAATTTCTTTTTGAGTTACATGTATAATTGGTATACAGCAAATTGTTGGCTTTTGTTTCTTAATCCACTCTGCCAATCTGCTTCTTTTGATCGGTGAGTAGAGGCCATTTACATTGATGATTAGAACTGATTTGTTTGGCTTATTTTTGTCACTTTTTTTTTTTTTTTTTATGCATTTGGTACAGGATCTGCAGGGTCTGCAGGATCTACAGGGTCTCACTAGGTAGATCAGACTCACAGTGATTCTCCCATTTTCAGCCTCCCAAGCACTGGGATTACATGTGTGTGCTACCATACCCAGTTTCAATCTGTTTCATCATGCCCCGGGGCAAGGCTGGCATGGCACTCAGGGAATCAAACCCCAGCCTCTGTGCTCTGCCTAAGCAGGCGCTTTAGCTCACTGACCTATCTGCCTGGCCCTGCCATGTTACAGTCTACTGTTGGTTCCCTACTTTTTCCCTCTGTTTAACTGCTTGATGTGCTTAGGGTTCCTTTCTGTTGTGTTTCTTTCTGTCTCTTTCTAGAATATCTGTCAGAACTCTTTGTAGGGTTGGTTTGGTGGTCATGAATTTCTTCAGTTGTTTTTTTTTTTTTTTTTTTTTCATGGAAATATCTTATTTCTCCAGTAGCTGTAAGTATATTTAGAAATTTCAAGATACACTGCTCAATATAAATGCAGTCTTACCTCCAAGAAACACAGATAATGCCTTGGTTACATTTCACTTATTGCTGGGGCAAAATACCTGACAACCAAAATTAAGGAAGGAAAGGCTTATTTAACTCACAGTTTGTGGAGGTTTCAGTCATACTTGGTTGGCCCCCAGGCTTACTGGCACATGGCAGAAGGCGATAGTTTATGGTGGCAGGAAACAGCAAAACAGCAAGAGCAGGCCAGGGAGATAGCTCAGTTGAATAAACATTTCCCTGGCAAGTGCAAGGGCCTGAGTTCAATCCCTGATTCTGCCCAAAACACAAAAACAAAAACAAACAACAACAACAACAAAAAAAACCAACCAACCAACCAAACAAACAAATAGCAAGAGCAAGAAGGGAGGAGCAGAGGCAGAGGTAGAGGTAGAGGGCAAGCCTTTCTCCATTCCTTATACTGCATCCAGCTATCTGCTCCAGAAAAGGTGTACTACTTGCACCTATAATCCCAGCAATGGATCATGAATTAATTACAACTTCTAGAAGTTCATCCCATGACTTCATGAGGCTCTGGGGCAGACTAGACACAAACTGTAACAGAAGTATTTCTGCAATACTCCCAAGATTAAATTTAAAGGGGTTACCCTGAACCTTGGTACTTCTAAGCTGTCTTCCTGGCTATAACCACAAGCACAAATGGTTTAACTGTAAGTCATCCTCTCAACCTAGTCTGTTATTTCTGTTCTTATCAATTTAAGTGTGGGTTAAAAAAAATAACCTTCCTAATTTTAAATGTAGCATTTATGAAAATAAAACCTGTCACTGAAAACCCCCAAATTTATGCCACTGTTCAAGTTGCAGCTGGCATCTCTTTTCATGTAGATGCATACCTTTAACCTAACAATTAACAGAAATAATGAATATCAGATATCTGGTTCCTCCATAAAAAATTCCACAAATCACAAGTTAGATTCTAGTCTTCTAGAGTCTATTTTAATAAGCTTTGAAGGCTCATTGATCATGGCACCCTCAGCTCTCAATTCGTTGTCTCTTTTCTGACTGGCTGGTATAGAGATTGAGTAAGGCTGAGTATAAATAGAAAACAAAGAAAATTCTGAGTTAAGTAATGACAAGAACATATATATTTAATTGTAGGCAACCTGGAGAAATCTTACCTTATTATGCTAAAAATTTTTGTTTCTTTTTCTTTTTTCTTGGAGGAACTGGGGATTGAACTCAAGCCCTTGTGCTTGCCAGGGAAGCGCTTATTCTACTTAGCCATCTCCCTGGCCCCAAAGTTATGAAATGTATTTCTTTTTTTTTTTTTTTACAGAGCTGGGGATTGAACTCAGGCTCTTGTGTTTTCTAGGCAAGCACTTATTCTAGTGAGCCATCTCCCCAGCCCTCATTTTATTTTGTTTTGTCATCCAGATAGAAAAAATGTCCCAGTAGAACTTTTTAATCAATAGAGGAAAAACAAAATAAAATGAGATCCAGCCAGTCCTAGCAGCACACCTCTGTAATCCCAGTTATTTGAGAGATTGAGGCAGGAGAATCATAAGTTTGAAGCTAGCCTGATTTAACTTAGTGAGACTTCTCAAATAAAATCAAAAGGGCTGAGAATATAAAACGTCTCTCAAAACAGTACTTAGTGGCAGAGTTTTACTTAGCATGTTTGAGGCCCTGGGCTAAATCCCCAGCAATGTAAAAACAGAAAATAAAATAACAACAAAACCCAAGTACCTGTAGGATGCCTTATTTTCCTAAGGTTGATATTTTGTTGTCAGATACCATGATACAATCTCTTATCAATTGAATTATATATTAAAACTATTTTTGAAATATTAAAACTTGAAAATATTTTAAAAGGAAATTTTTGTATTTATACTTTCTCCTGGAATGACTCACATTCCAGCATAGTGAAGCTCATCAAAACTGATTAACTAAGCCTGGCATGGCTGTGCACACCTGTAATCCCAGTACTCCAGAAGCTGAGCTAGGGAGACTGCCAATTTGAGCCCAGTCTGGGCAATTAGTAACTTCATGAAATGCTGTCTTATAATACAAAATAATCCAATATCCATTCATGATAAAAAAAAAACCCTGAAAAATTAATGGATATAGAGGGACCATTTCTCAATCTGATAAGAGCCATTATCATAAACCTACTGCCAACATCACAATAACCCACAACTAACATCATGTAACTCAAAGTTTTTCCTTTAAAATCAGGAAGAAGATAAAGAAGTTCACTGTCATCACCCTTGTTTTTTTTTTTTTTTTGTCTTTTTGAGACAGGGTCTCACTATGCAGTTCAGGCTGTCCTTAAGCTCACTTTGTAGCTCAGGCTGGTCTTGAACTCACAACAATCCTCCTGCCTCAGCCTCCCGAGTGCTGGGATTACAGGTGTGCGCCACCACGCCCGGCTCTTGTTTTTTTCTTTTTGTGGAACTGGGTATTGAACTCAGGCCCTTGCGCTTGCCAGGGAAGCACTTATGCCGCTGAGCCATCTCCCCAGCCCCATCACCCCTGTTTAATACCATACTTGAAACTTCTGCCAGAGCAGTGAGGCAAGGAAAATAAATAAAATGGATATGTATCAGAACGGGAAAAGTGAAGCTATCCGCATGTGCAATGACATAATCCTACACATGGAAGGCCCCCAAAATTCCAGCAAGACTCTAGATAGAACTCTACATGGTAGCACGATACAAAAGCATCACACAAAAACTGGTTCTTGTTCCGCCGCCATGAACTGATGCTCTGTGCCATGTTCCAGTCTGCCTTGGAGCCAGCTGATTATGAACTGAAACCTGCAGTAATTATGCTGAAAAGGAACACAAGGGAAGGATACTAAAACTAACTGATGCAATGTAAAAGGGCCTGCATCTCTGGATCTGAAGCCATGGAACTGAGAACAGGAAGTGGATCTGAGGAGCAAGATGGAGATACGTATTGCAGAGAGAAGTAACAGAGGAGAAGATGTGTGGATGCGGATAAATGCATCGTGGAGGTATTAATACTGCAGGATAAAGTTCCTCATGTACATACCCTAGGGTAGAGAAGGTGAAAGGAAGACCTTGCTAATTGTCTTGAAGTATTTGAGGAACCGTCATGTCAAAGATTTAAAGAAAAAAAGGTGATATAAATGAAGGACCATTTTTTATCTGTATATGCAAAATAGGATAGATATATAGCTACTTTCTCTTAATTCAATAAGAAGAAAGATTGGTACTAACAGTGTTTGGACAGCATATCATGTCTGTATCTTGTGCTATGAATGACTATTGCAAAGACAACAATATGTAATGTATTAATTGTTGTAACTCTCCTACCAACCTGTTTGGAAGCTGTGTCACTGCAATTTTTTTATCAATAAAATTAATTAAAAAATTTAAAAAATCAATAGTGTTTCTGTACACTGGCAATGGGCCCACTGAAAAAGGAAAACAATAGTACTCATAATAGCTTCAAGAGAAATTAAACACCTCCAGGCATGGTAGCACATGTCTGTAATTCTAGCCTTCAGGAGCTGAGGTAAGAAGATCACTGGGAGTTCAAGGCCAGCCTGAGACACACAGCGAGATCCTGTCTCAAAAATAAAAACCCAGCCTGGCATGGTGGCACATGCCTGTAATTCCAGCACTTGGGAAGATGCTGCAGGATTGTTGTGAATTCACGAGCAGCCTGAACTACATCATGAGTTGAACACTGGCCTGAACTATATAGCAAGGCCTATCTGAAAAATAAAACAAGATGAATCAAATCATATAAAACAAACAAAAGAAACCAGCAGTTAGTAGTTAGTCTAAAAAGGAAGTGAATGACCTCTGTGATGAAAATTACAGTATTCTAATAAATGAGCTCAAAGGCAATACAAGGCAAAGGTATCAGAATATGGAAGATATTTCCTACTCCTAGTCAGGCAGAACCAGTATTGTCAAAGCGGTCATATTTCCAAAACTGATCATAGGTTTAATGAACTCCCAGTCAAAAAAACCAACAGTTTTTTTTTTTTTTTTCACAGAACTAGAGAAAACAACAATACTCAAATGCACAGGGAACCAGGAAAGGCAGAATAGCAAAGGCAATTCTGGGCAAAGCAAAAGGCATCACAATCTTTGACCTCAAGTTATATTACAAAGCTATGGTGGTAAAACAAAAACAAAAAACTAGTAGTATGGTATGATGATGATTTAGCTCAGCAGCATTGCATTTGCCTTGCAAAGGTGAGGTCCTGAGTTGGATTCCTGGTAGAAAACAAAACAAAAAACTAGCAAGGTACTGGCACAAAAACAGCTATGTGGATGAGTGCACACAATACAGGTGCAGAAACAAGCCTAGGCATTCATACACTGGAGAAAGATAGTATCTTTAACAAATGGTGTTATCCACATGCAGAAAACACACTAAAGTAAAATAATGGATCAGAGATCTATTATCTACTTTGTACTAAACTACAACAATGGATCAAAGTTCTAAACAGTAAAATAGAAACAATGTTCAAAAGATGAAATAGGTAAAACTTGATAGGTTCTGCTTGAGTAAGTCTGCTAAATTATCATGGCCCTGATTCAACATGGCTGGATCCCAAAATCAGCAGCATATCTTCCTATGACCACTACCTTCCTTCCCACCCTAGACCTGGATGCAATTTCCTTTCATCTTTCCCATGTCACAAGGGAAACCCCAGTCAGCTCCTCAGGTGTCATTGCACCTGCCCCTCAAACTCTGCCCCTAGTGGAGTCCACAAAGTCTCAGTCTTTCAGTGTCTCAGGTCAGAGGATCACCCATCTCCCTGCCCTGGATTCTCTCAATGTCTTCAGAGTTGATAAAGGCTTCCCTTCCCACTTCCCTTTCTGCTGCTCTGTCGTGCTGCTGGGAAAAAAACTAACTAAACTCTTTAAGATACAGGCATAGGCATAGACTTTCTGATCACAACTCCAAGTGTACAATCAATAACATCAAGAATTAACAAGTGGAGGGGGCCGAGGAGATGGTTCAGTGGAACAAATGCTTCCTTGGCAAGTGCTCCGCTGGAAAACAAAACAAAACCAAACCACAAGTGGAGGGCCCCAAATAACTCAGCAGATTAAATCACCACAAAGGGGCCAGTGGTTTCATCCCTGGGCCTGTCCTACCGGCCCCCAGGGTGCGCTGAGATGACAATTGAGACTGGGTGTGGTGGCGTGCACCTGTAATCCCAACTCTTGGGAGGCTGTAAACAGGTGATAACTACGATTCTGATCTAGTAGTGAGACCCTGAACACCCTATAGACCCTTCCCTAAAATACAAAAACAAAAACAAACAAAAAAAGAACAAGTGGAATCATCAAATTAAAAGCTTTTGCTTTGCAAAAGAAATACCAACATAATGAAGAGATAGCCTATAGATGGAAACAAATTTTTGCATGCTAAACCTTGGACAGAAGATTAACATCTAGAATATATAAAGAGCACACACAAAAAAGTAAAAATAAAGCCCTCAAGATGAAATGCCCAATTAAAAAAAAAAAAGAAAAAGGAGGGGGCCAGGGAGATGGCTCAATGGAATAAGCGCTTCCCTGGCAAGCACAAGGGCCTGAGTTCAATCCCCGGTTCTGCAAAAAAAAAAAAAAAAAAAAAAAAAAAAAAAAAAAAAAAAAAAAAAAAGAGAAAACAGAAAAAAGACAATTGAAGTGAATAGACACTCCTCAGAAGAAGTATAAATGGCCAGTAAATATATAGAAAAATGTTCAACATACCAGAAAGAGAATGGCTCTCATCAAGAAATCAAATAAAACCGAATAGCTGGCCTGGTGATACACATCTGTAATCCAAGTATTTGGGAGGCTGAAGCAGAAGGATTGCTGTGAGTTCAAGGCCAGACTGGGCTACATACCAACTTCAAGACCAGCCTGAATTATATAGTTAAATCCTGTTTCAACCACCCAACCACCCACCCATCCACTCACCCAACCAACCAACCAACCAACCAACCAACCAACCAACCAACCAACCAACCAACCAACCAACAAAAGAACAAATACTGGAGAGACTCCAGAGTAAAATAAACTGTTCTACATTGTTGGTGGGAGCCTTAACTAGTAAACCACTATGGAGATTCCTCAAAAACTACTAGAAATTCCATTGAACTCAGCTATTCTCCTTCTAGGTATGATCTTCAAAGAGTTAAAGATGTCATATTACAATGATACATGCATCTCCATGTTTATAGCATGATTCATAATAAGTAAATCTTGGAAGTGGCCTGTACATATATCAACAGATGAATGAGAAAAATGTGGTATTTATACACAATGGAGTACTATTCTGCTATCAAGAATGTATCTGAGCCATTTGGAGGAAAATGGATGTATTTTGGAACCATAATGTCAAGTGAAATAAATCAGACACAAAAGCTGCATTTTTTTTCAGACAGGATCTTGCTATATAGTTCAGGCAGGTCTTAAATTCACTATGTAGTCCAGGATTGCCTCAAAATTGCAGTGATCCTTCTGCCTCAGCCTCTTGAGTGCTGGGATTATAGGTGTGCACCACCATGAGGCCAAAGCTTAAGTACTGAATAGTTATTCTTTTATAAAAAAAAAAAAAACCCCAAGGGCTGGCAAGATAGCTCAGTAGACTAAGTGCCTGCTTAGGCAAGTGCAGGGACTGGGGTTCAGTTCCTGGCACCACACACAGCACCATCCCCATTGCAGCCCCATCCCCGTCACAGGGCACACTGAGCTGATGAGTGAGACCAGGTGTGGTGGTGCACACCTGTGATCCCAACTCCGGGAGGCTTGAAAACAGGCGAATCACTACAAATCTGAGTTGCATAGTGAGACCCTGCACAAAATTCATTTAAAAACCCCTTAATTCATTAAGAAACCCAAATACAAATAAAGATCAAAATAAAAGACAAGTATAGGCAGAGCGCAGTGCAGGGATTAGATCCCCGGCGTGCCAGGGCCCACCCCCGGGGTACACTAATGTGGCAATTGAGACTGAGAGTGGTGGGGCGTGCCTGTAATCTCAGTGCTCTGGAGGCTGAAAACAGGAGAATCACTGTGAGTCTGATCTATGTGGTAAGACCCTGTAGACCCTCTATGAAATCCAAAAAAATAGACAGGCAATGGAGGAAAGGGAGGGGAAGGGGATAAAAAAGAATTAAGGTATTTTATGTACAAGTAACAATTTCCTATGATGAGTGTAATCATTATATATTTCAAATATGTACAAAGGAAAATAAAAATGGAAGAAAACAAAGGGCTGGGGATGTAGCTCAGTCAGTGCAAAGGCTTTGGGTTCAATCTCTGGTAGGACAAAAAAAACCCCATCTATCTATCTATCTATCTATCTATCTATCTATCTATCTATCTATCTATCATCTATCTATATCCCCAGTACCACATGCCTTGCTGGCCCTGCACTGTGCTGGCCACCAAAACTGGGAGTCGTGGTACACATCTGTAATCAGCACTGGCGAGGCTGAGACAGGAGTTAGGATCACTATGAGTCTAAGCTGTGTAATGATACCCTGTATGTATCAAAAAAATAAATACAAGATTTAAAAATATTTTAAAAAATAAAAAAAATGGGAGCCAGGAACCTATTACTTATGTAACAGATAATAGCTTTAATTAAAGATAAGATCTCTTACTTGCCTCAGTTTCACCTTGTCCATGTCAGCAAGCAATGCCACTTCATGATCCATTCAAATGGAAAACGATGACAGAGGAAAAATGTTTAATCAGAAACTCCAATACAAAAATAGTCTGTTATTAAGAGTGAAAGAAGAACTGGTGAATTTGTTTACTAAAAGCACACTACAAAGTCATACTATGGATCACATGATTTTAGGGATTCCAAAAAGATAAAATGACACAATTCCTCTTTATTGCTATGTATTATTGTAAACCAGTTGCTAGAAGTCCAAGAGTTGAGGACCAGTAGATGGCAGTAGCAAGCTACAAAGTGTTTTCACATTTTGGTTTAAAGGTTTGGCAAATTTGCTTCTATTAAATTTTACCAGGAAGAGCCGGTGAGATAGTTCAGTGGTGTAAAGTGCCTGCTTAGGTAAGTGAACAGCGACCACAGTTAGACTCCCTAGCACCAAATGCTGCACCAGCCCTGCCCCCAGGGTAGACTGAGCCTCACACACACACACACACACACACACACACACACACACACACACACACACACACATTAAATAGATTTTAACAGGAAACATGCCTGCTAGGGCAGTGATGGTGAACCTTTTAGAAGGATTTTTTTTTTCTTTTTGCTGGCTCAGGCTGCCTTAAGGGCATGTCTGGTAAGGCATGGGGAGCTGGGAATTGAACTGCAGTCCCCTGTGCCTGACTGGGTTTGCCCCAGCAGGTGCTTAAACAACTGAGCTAATATACAAGCCCCCTCATGGCAACCCTTGTAAAGGCTTTCAGTGATAACAAACAGTCTGCTGCAGCATCACCACTGTGTTAGGGCACATTTATCCATCCTTAGGATTTGCACATCCTCATAGCTGGTCACAGTTGCATCAAGTTAACTGGCACTAGGAGAAGATCAAAGCTGATTTCTCATAAGCATTTCATGGTAACCTGGACAGTATGGAATCAAGTTCTTGGTAGGCTTTTTACAGAAGAATATTAAATGGGAAATCAGACTTTCTAGTGCAAATGCAAAGGTTTGTAGCTAAACCTTTTTCCGTGTCCTTATGAAAGAGCCTTCAATGCATACAGAGATTGGGAGTTCATTCTGAGCTCTCCTTTTGAATGGGATGATTCACAATCCTGTCACCAAGTTTATATGTCTATGTATGCATTAGTGCACACCTATAATCTCATCTACTTGAGAGGCTGAGGCAGGAGGATCACAAGTTTAAAGCCAGCCTGGGCAATTTAGGAAGAACCTGCCTAAAAGTTGAAAAAAATAGAGTGGGAATATAGCTCTGAGGCCTTTACAATGAAACTATAGTACTGCAAGAGAAAGAGAAGAAGAAGAAGGAGGAGGAGGGGAAGGATATATTAATACCTCTGTAGTTGTATAGAAGTATGACCTGATATTAAGGGTTTTTTACTTTTCTTTTCTTGTTTTGTTTTTAGAGACAGGATCTCTTATGTAGCCCAGACTGGCTACATAACTTGTAGCAATCCTTCTGCCTCAGCCTCTTGAGTGCTAGGATTACGGGTGAGTGCTACCACACTTGACCATGGCTTTGGTTTTTGAGACAGGGTCTCATCATGTGACTCAGGCTGCCCTCAACCCCACAGTGATCCTCCTGTCTCAGTCTCAGAAGTGCTGGGATTATGGGTGTGCGCCATGATGGTGGCTCTGCTGATGATCTGTACTAAAGTGAAGCGCTCAGGAACAGGTCATCATCGCTGCCACTTCCCCATTATTCTACCACATTACACACACAGCAAATACATAATTGTTTCATCCTTTCAACTTTTGTTTTCAAAATAAAAAGTGGGGAAGTGCATGCATGAAAACAAACAGAAGGTGGCAGAGTTCAAAACTGGAAAAGCAGGGCTTTGCAGATGCCTCTACCATCTTCTTAGTCGTTTGTTGCCAACCTTGGTCAATCCCACCGCATTCTTCAGTATCGCTGCCGATGGCAAACCCTGGGGCCGAGTCTCTTTCAAGCTGTTTGCAGACGAAGTTCCAAAGACAGCAGAAAACTTTTGTATTCTGAGCACTGGAGAGAAAGGATTTGGTTACAAGGATTCCTGCTTTCACAGAATTATTCCAGGATTTATGTGCCAGGTGGTGACTCCACACCCCACAGCGGTACTGGTGGCAAGTCCATCTGCGGGGAGAATTCGATGACGAGAGCTTCATCCTGAAGCGCACCGGCCCGGGCATCTCGTCCTCGGCAAGTGCTGCACCAAACACAAACGGGTCCCAGTTTTTCATCTGCACTGCTGAGACTGCGTGGCCGGACGGCAAGACGTGGTCTTCGGGAAGGAGGGAGAGCGCATGAACGCGGTGGAGGCCCTGGGGCGCTTCGGGTCCAGGAACGGCAAGACAGGCAAGATTACCGACCCCGACAGTGGGCACGGTGGGCGCTCTAACGCGTTTGACCTGTGTGTGCTGCCACCACCAGACCAGACCATTCCCCTAGTACCCCATTATCTCTGCTCTTACCACAGTTCTTTGGGTTCCATGTTTTCCTTGCTTCCCTCCAGATGTATCTGGATTGCAGAGCTGTTTATGGTTATGAGTAAAACCGAGTAACAGTTAAAAAAATTGGAAAGTAGGCCAATTATATGAACAATAGAGGACTTTTTAACAATTAAAACCCATAATTTATTGTTAATTCAACTTTCTTGGTTTGTTTTTTTGGAGACAGTCTTGCTATACAGTATGTAGTTCAGGCTGGCCTTGAATTCACTATGTAGCCAGGCTGATTTTAAACCCATGATGACCCCCCTGCTTCAGCCTCCTGAGTGTTTGGATTTCAGGCATGCACAACACTGATTAAATCCAACCCACCTTCCTTCTTCCTTTTTTGTTTCTTTCTTTTTTCTCTTTCCTTCCTTCCTTTTGCTTTTTATTTTTACCCAGGGTCTTGCTGTGTACCCTAATGGCAATCCTCCCGCCTGAGACTCCCGAGTGCTGGGATTATAGGCATGTGCTACTGTTCTCTAACAAAGAAATTTCATGGCCCTGAAATTTCCTTTCCTTCCTTCCTTCCTTTCTTCCCTCCTTCCTTTCTTTTTTGTGGAACCAGGGATTAAACTCAGGACCCTGTGCTTGCCAGGCAAGTGCTTATTCTACTGAGCTATTTCCCCAGCCCCTGTAATTAATTTTCTAACAAATTTAGCTAGTTTCCCATCTCTTCCTGAGCTAAATTGTGGTTGTAGTGTGGATTGTAGCCTTGAGATTAAAAAGTACCTGTAGTTTGAAGTCATCATTTTTAAACGTGATAACTGTAAGCAACAAGCCCTCTCTGAGCGATGAAAAGCTCATTCAGACTGCCCGGCTTCCTGTGACCTTGCATGCTTCAAGATCGCAGAGGACAGAACCTCTAGGAAGGTTTTCCTGCCTGGCAATACGCCACAATGAATGCCTGATGGACCGTACTGTGAAACCGCTGATGAAACTCACTCAATACTGCTGTGATCCTCAGTACTGCTGTGATCTTACTTGGATCTTACAAAGCCTGGAATTCATAGTGGGGTGGATTTCTGTATTCTTCTTCAATAATGAAAGTAGCTGTGGGATGACTAGTTACTGTCCTGGGAGAAAGGCTGGTAGTGAGTGTCTTTATTTCTTTTCTCCCTTGTAAGCATTTTTTTTTTTTTTTTTTTTTTTGTGGAACCAAGGATTGAACTCAGGCCCTTGCACTTGCCAGGGAAGCGCTTATTCCAGCAGAAGGCATCTTCTAGCAGAAGCAAGCTCTTTAATTAATACACTTAACACATAGCTATTGACTCCAATTCTAGCTCCTGCCTTCAGAAATTCCTTGGTGCAAAAATTTTCAAGTTACCATTTATTTATGGTTATTGCATTAGAAAAATAATATTATACTGAAAACCCAACTCTGGCAATTACACAGTCAATTATTTTAAGGGATAATATTCTAAAATACTCAATAATGCTTTCAGAAAATATTTGTATTTGATTTTATTTGTTCAAAATCTAAAATGTATTTATTCTAGTTCTCTTAGCCAATTAAAGCAGAAATTCAAGCAAAGCCAATGCAAACACTTTTTTCCTTTGAAGAGTCTTTTTCTACATATAGCAACTACCCCCCAAATTTCCAATAGCTTTTAGTACCAGAAAATGAATGATGTTTCAAGTGTTTCGTAAGATAATGTACTTCTAGCACTGACCCTGACTTTGCTTTTTATTAGTTTTTGAGACATGTGATGTAGCCCACTTTGAGACCTGCTTTTGATCATTTGCTGTGATTGTAAGAGTAGCCCACCATTCCTGGCCTGAATAGCTTTTAAGTTAGACTATAAACTGGTGAAACTGGTGGGGGGGGGGAAGAAGGGAATACTAAGAATTTTACTACTTATCAGTTTACCCTAACTGTCACGTGGACAGGATGTTTGTTTATATACTAACTATACTGAGCAGCACTAAAAAATTTAAGTACACCATATACAAAAAATGGAACAAATTTGATTAAACTGTCATTTTATATTGTTATATTATTTTATTAAAATTAATGGAGGGGCTGGGGAGATGGCTCCATAGAATAAGTGCTTCCCTGGCAAGTGTGAGGGCCTGAGTTCAATCCCTGGTTCAACCAAAAAAAAAAAAGGGAAATACGATTTTTGGTCATCATGTATTTAAATAATTGGACTGTTAAGTGGTTAATCCAGAACCTTTGCACTGGTTACACCCTCAGCCCCTTAAAAATATATACACTTATTTTGAAAGCTGGGTGTCGGGGCACACGCCTGTGATTTCAGGACTCAGCAGGATGAGGCAGGAGGATCACTATCAGTTTAAGGCCAGCCTGGGTTGCACAGTGAGTTCAAGGCCGGCCTACACTAAAAAGTGAGACCTTGTCTCAAAAATCAAAACAAAAACAAAATAAACTCCCCAAATTATTTTGAAGCAAGATCTTACTAAGTCACTAAAAATAGGTCCAAACTTACAATCTTCCTGCCTTAGCCTTTCAGGGTGTTGAGTTTACAGGTGTGTGTCCGAAGGCCTGGCCAGAATATAATTCATGGTCTTTATGACATAGGCCCCTAAAGGGAGAACTTTCCTTTGTGTTCTTTTTCAATGCTAAAGAAAATCTAAGAGACCACATGACTGATGATATTTGATAGTGTGATGAGGAGAAAAGCAGAATCAATAGCAATCGATCTGTGTCACTGAACAGGACCTCGTTCAGGTTTCTAGTAGGTAAAGGAAAATGGTTGGAGCATTAAAGCTCACATAGTATGTGCCTGACCAGAGATTTGAAATCATGATCTGTTTTTTTGAACCTTCTCTCTGGAAGATAACACTTATGTCTAAAGCTCCAGAGACAAGGGAGACATTTAGAGACTAGGAAAATAAAGACTTTAGAATAAAGCCAACAAGGATGCCTGGTGAGCTAAAGAAAATGGCAGAATACTGGGATAATATCACTTAATATTAGGAATGGCTTCAGCAACATAGAAATTAAAAATGTGTTATATCATTTTTTTTTTTTTTTGAGATAGTGTTTCACTATGTAGTTCAGGCTGGGCTTGTACTCATAGCTATCATGTTGCCTTAGCCTTCCAAATGTGTACTACCATACCCAGTTTTATATATATATATATATATATATATATATATATATATATATATATATATATATATTTTTTTTTTTTTTTTTTTTTTTTTTTTTTTTTTTTTTTTTTTTTTTTTTTTTTTTTTTTTTTTTTTTTTTTTTTTTTTTTTTTTGTTTTTTTTTTTGTTTTTGTATTGGAAATCATACTCATGACCTAATGCTTGCCAGGCAGGCACTATGCCACTGAGCTATGTTTCCAGTCCTGGCTATTGAATTTTAAAAGCCGAATATGAGAAAAATATAATTATCCAGGTGGATATACACCTAATCCCAGCTACTCAGGTGAATGAGGCAGGAGGATCAAAAACCTGAAGCCAGCCTAGCCAATTTAGTAAGATTCTGTCCCTCTGAGTTCAATCCCTGGTTCTGCAAAAAGAAAAAAAAAAGATTCTGTCCCAAAACAAAATGTAAAATAGGCTGGACCCAGGCATGGTTCATATGGCTATAATCCTAGTACTTGGGAGGCTGAGACAGGAGGATCACTGCAAGTTTGAGGCCAGCTTGAGCTACATAGCAAGACCCTGTCTCAAAACTGAACAAAACTAAAATGGCCTGGAAATGCAGCTCACTATTAGTTGTTATTTTTGCAGAACCAGGGATTAAACTCAGGCCTTGCGCTTGCCAAGGAAGAGCTTATTCTATTGAGCCATCTCCCTGGCCTGCAGCTCACTATAATACTTGCTTAGCTACATGAGGCTGCATTTAGCCCCAGAATACAGGTGGGGGCTATTTGGACTGAGTATTCTTTCTTGTAGTTTTAATTTTATTATATGTAAAACTACCTTCATAGGTTCAGCCCAAATCTAGCCCAGTTTCCTAAGACTAAATTCCTCAGTCACAAAATCCTCTCACAGGCCAGGGAGATGGCCCAGTGGAATAAGTGCTTCCCTGGCAAGCACAAGGGCCTGAGTTCAATCCCCAGTTCCACCAAAAAAACAAAAACAAATAAAGCAAAAGGAATTGTTTAAAGCCGGGCGTGGTGGCGCATGCCTGTAATCCCAGCACTCGGGAGGCTGAGGCAGGAGGATTGTTGTGAGTTCGAGACCAGCCTGAGCTACAAAGTGAGCTTAAGGCCAGCCTGAGCTGCATAGTGAGACCCTGTCTCAAAAAGACAAAAAAAAAAAAAAAAAAAAAAAAAAAAAAAAAAAAAAAATCCTCTCACAGTGGGGCTTCTCTGTCACACAACCTTTTAGCTGAGAAGGAAATAACATGTGTGACATATACCAACTGTCTCGTGGCTTCCCAACCTTAATAAGGACAGGAAGGAAGTGTGGGATAAGACTATAGATCACTAGGTCAGAACACACAGATTCAAGAGCCACATGTGGTGGTGTGCACCTCTAAGTCCACCAATCAGGAAGCTGAGGCAGAAGGATCACTGTGAGTTCCAGGCCAGCCAGGGCTATATAGTAAGACCCTATGTCAAAACAAAACAAAAAGGGTCAAATATTGGGCCTGTAATTTAGTACACTGTGTAAGGTAAACTACTTAAGACTCAAATGTCTTGTTAGTATGACAGAATAAAGATACTGAAGAATTGTGGAGGCAAGTGAATTTGTAACATCTATCTATCTATCTATCTATCTATCTATCTATCTATCTATCTATCATCTATCTATCTATTTAGTGGAACTGGGGATTGAACTCAGGCCCTTGCACTTGCCAGGGAAGTGCTTATTCTACTGCGCCATCTCCCCTGCCCCCAATTTGTAACTTTTGCACTATGCACATTTTTTTTTTCTTTTGTTTTTGTGAAACCAGGGATTGAACTCAGACCCTTGCGCTTGCCAGGGAAGTGCTTGTTAGACTGAGCCATCTCCCCACTCTTACTATATACACTTTTGATGCTATGATATCACTATCTTCTGTATGATTTTTAGATTTTTTTGGTGATACACTGATTGATAAAATGATTTCTAAATTTTGAACATCTCCATATACCCTTCAAATTTAAGAAATTGAAAGCCTTTGGTAAGACTAGTGATAGCTCAGTTTCATATATATTTATAAGCAGAATATAAATTTAGAAGTTGGGCTTAGTGATGCATGGCTGTAGTCTCAGAACTCTGGGAGGCTGACATAGGAAAGTGACAAAATTAAGCTTTGGCCGGGCACTTTAGCAAGATCCTGTTTCAAAAATTGGCTGAGGATGTAACTCGGTATCAAGGTTGGAGGTTCAGTCTCTAGCACTGCAAGGAAAGACAGACAAACCGTAATCAGCTCCATAAGGAATCATCTATGAGGACTGGGGCTATAGCTCCGTGGCACAAGACTTAAAACGACTTTATGTGTTATATAATCTTAATTTTGGAGGAATTGCTGGGGTGGGGAACCAGGGTTTGAGAAGGAGGGCTTTTCATATCCTAGTTAAGTGTTATGCCACAGAGTTACATTATTTTAGGCTGACATTGATTTCCCAGCGAGTCTCCTGTTTCAGCCTCCTGAGTGATGGGATTATATGATGTGCTGCCATGTCTGTCTTTTTCACCCATTTCTGCTGAGTCAAGCGGAAACACTCCTTAAAAAAAAAAAAAAAAACTCACTTCCATAAAATTGAAATGTTTTATTTAACATGGAAGCTGAGGGCTGGTGAGAGAGCTCAGCAAACTAAGCACCTGCTTAGGCAAGGGAAAAGACCACGGTTGGATCCCAGGCACCACATGCCAAACCAACGCTGCCCCCACCTCTGGTGTGGTGATACAGGCCTGTAATTCCAGCACTAGAGGCTGAGAACAGGAGGATCACTATGAGTCTGAGCTGGGTAGTGAGCCCTATATCAAATACATACATACATAAAATGGAAGCTGAGTATATATTCTGTTGGCATTTTTAAAATCAATGTATTATATGACAATCTTCCAAAGAAATTTATATTCTTGAACTTCATATTCTGCTCCATATCCCATCTCCTTTACAATCTTAAACTTAGGTCAACTAATAGCTCCAAGAATACAAAGTACACAAATATTAACAAAACAAAAAAAGATAAACTTAGGTCTAGAGATAACTGTTACTAAGTCATCAGTAAATATAAATTTTTAGTTTTATATACTGGAAAGCTTCTAAATTTATCTCCTGTCAGGAACAGAACACCTTAGATTCGGCATCAAAGTAAAAGGATTCACCTATATAATTTCTCTAGTCAGGAGTAATACAATCTTATTGTTGCCAATCTGTTAGAAGTATTTGTTTTTCTTTGATACTGTAGCCACTACAAAAAAATGGGTTTCTAAATGACATTAGCTCCAATCTCTGGTTTAGTGTTAGTTTGCCTGTCAGTTAGGTCTTGAAGAAGATAGTGCAAGGAATGTTGAAATGAGATAGTTCAAAAAAAAACAAAAACTCTAAGGACTGGCCAGACAGCTCAGTGGATTAAAGAACCTGCTTATGCCTGTAATCCCAGCACTCGGGGAGGCTGAGGCAGGAGGATTGTTGTGAGTTCGAGACCAGCCTGAGCTACAAAGTGAGCTTAAAGCCAGCCTGAACTGCATAGCGAGACCCTGTCTCAAAAAGACAAAAAAAAAAAAAAAAAAAAAGAACCTGCTTAGGTAGATGCAGGGGCCAGGGTTCGATCCCCATCCTGCTGTGCTGGCCCTGCCCTGGGGGCATGCTGAGACAGAGATGAGACTAGATGTGCTGCTGGTACACACCTGTAATCCCAGCATTTGGGAGACTGAAAACAGGGAAATCACTATGAGTACTATGGAGTGAGACCCTATAGACCCTGTCCTAAAATACATAAAACAAACAAACAAACAAACAAAAACTCAATCAGCCAGAGAGGAGGGCTTTACACCAGCAGGGAAGTACAGGTAGTCTTTCGTGAAGTGAAACTGACTCTGTTTTTTTTTTTGTCTTTTTGAGACAGGGTCTCACTGTGCAGTTCAGGCTGGCCTTAAGCTCACTTTGTAGCATAGGCTGGTCTCCAACTCACAACAATCCTCCTGCCTCAGCCTCCCGAGTGCTAGGATTACAGGCATGCACCACCACGCCCGGCCTACTGACTCTGTTGTTATGCCTGCCAATCAACGTTAAATACACAGTTCCCAGGCAGGAGACTATTTCATTTGTCATTTACTGAAGGAGGTTCAGTCTGGCTGGGTTCCAAGACAGAAGGACTCACAAATCTTTCCCAGAACTGTTTTCTGGTTCAGGCTTATTCTAAATGGAACTGTATCCCATGGCTAAGAGAATGTTAAACTGAAGTTGTGGGGCTTAGAGGTTTATCAAGGTAAAGCTGTGATGACCTATACTATTTTTCCAAATCTGCCAACAGTACCTGACATGACAAGAGTTCAGTCCAAAGAGCCAGGCATTTTCTCTCAGATGTTCAGAAAGCCAAGTACCTAAAATTTCCAGATGTCTGAGCTTCATTCAGAATTTTGAATGGATGGATTTAGACATATATAGATGTATAAAACAGCACATCAAATTAGGTAAGTGTAATCCATTAGTACCACGAGAGGAAATATTAATTCTACAAGGAGTAACCTGGCAGGGGCAAATGTATATTGAGGTATATATAAGCTGGGTGTGGTGACACACACCTGTAATCCCCGCATTCAGGAGGCTGAGGTAGGAGGATCCTTGTGAGTTCTAGGTCAGCCTGGGCTACATAGTGAGTTCAAGACCAGCCTGAACTAAAAGAAAAAGCATGGTTCAATGCACTTTTCACAAGTACAGAAGACATAGTATTAAGTACAGAGGTATAAAATGGGAAAGGTTACATACAGGGTTCAGGATGTATAAATTACTAGATATATTATCTTAAAATGTGCTTTTTGGTTATTGTCTTAGTTACTCTTTTCTGGTTGCTGGGACAAATACCCAACACCCAAAATGAAGGAAGGAAAGGTTTATTTAGCTCCCAGTTATTGGAGGTTTCAGTCCATATTCAGCTGACTCCAAGGCAGAGGGGCACATGGCAGGGGCAGCAGTTCATGGCGGCCGAACAGCAATAACAACAAAGAGCAATCTGTCTCTTATATTCTATGCAGGCTCTCTACTCCAGGCTGGGGTGTAGTACTCACACCCATAATCCCAGCAGTACTAAGACTCATAATCCTGGCCTTTGATCACACACAATCCCAGTGGATCATGAGTTAATCACAAACTCTAGAAGTCCCTACCCATGACTACATGAGGCTTTGGGGGGACAACTAGACACAAACCATAACAGTTATGAAGATTTAACTTTTTTTTTTTATGTATTTGGTACAGGGTCTCACTACACAGCTTGGACTCATAGTGAACCTCCTGTTTCAGCCGCCTCAGAGCTGGGATTACAGGCATGTGCCATAATACCAGGTCTCAGTGTCCAGCTCAGCGGGCCTGGGGCGGTAGGGCCTGTGTGGTAGGGATGGAACCTCAGTCCCTGCGCTTGCCTAAGCAGGTACTTAGTTTGCTGAGCTATCTCACTAGCTCTGATTTAACTTCCTGAAGGTGTTATTTTATCTTCATGACTCACACTTCCAAGGATGACAGAGGAGACCCACATGCTTCCTGGTTCTGGCTTTCTTGTTTGCACACAGTGCCTAGACTAAGCTTGTGAACAGAAACATTCCTGGGACTGATCTTAGCAAGTCACAGACAAGCATCAAGAAAGTGGATGCATGGTTGTGAGGATGAGCAGGTCTTCGCAGTGGCAAACATCTCCTCATCTTTCAGATGTAGGCACTTCTCACAAATAAGCAGAATGGACAGTCCTAAAATACTTAAACCAACTCAGCAGCTTTTCTTCCTATCATTTTGATTGAGTTCTAAAGTCTTTTTATTTTCAAAAACAGTTGTGCTTTAAC
>PVKA01014544.1:0-52160 GCA_004027165.1 Ctenomys sociabilis
TTTTTTTTTTTTTTTTTTTTGTCTTTTTGAGACAGGGTCTCACTATGCAGTTCAGGCTGGCCTTAAGCTCACTTTGTAGCTCAAGCTGGTCTTGAACTCACAACAATCCTCCTGCCTCAGCCTCCCTAGTACTGGGATTACAGACATGCGCCACCACTCCCAGCTTTATTGTTATCCATTGATTAAAAAAATATTGTAACTAAATAGCTGGCAATTAAATTCCATATGCATCTTCCCCAGTATTGACAATTGATGTTTGCTACAAGATTAGATTAATTTTTGATCCTTAAAAATAGAAAAATAAAAAATTAATATGAAAGTTTACATAATATATGCAACACTATGTAATTAGTTTGCATTTAGAATGTAGAAGTAAAAAGGTGGGAATTAATTGTTTCATAAGATTCTAATTTGGATCACTTAGCACTTTACAGAAGTAACATAACTATATCACAGTATGAATTTAATGAGAAATAAGAGGAACTGAAGTGTTTTTAATATTTTGAAAAATATATTAAGTATTTGGAAATAATGATTTAAAACAAGTTATTGTGCACATAGGTGAAAGAAAAGCACTAAAGAAAATGTTCTCATTAAAATCCAAAGTTATTCCCCAACATTTAGATTATTAATTTTCCTGAGTGATTTTTAAAACACATCTGGGGTTGAGCTTTCACAGATATTATCTTTCCATAACTCTTTGCAGAAAACATTTTTCCTCTCTGAAGAAATGCCTAATTGCATTATTATATTAGGTTTTCAAAAACCTTGAGAACCCAGTTAAATTCATGGCTTTGATTTCTATTATAGTGGGAACATAAGTACTGCCAGGAAACCAATACTTAAAGCTGCTAACAGTCATTTACTGTCCTCAGAAAGAGACTTCTATCCCTCCTTGATAATACTCTCCACAGAAAGCTGTCAGGAAGACACTGACGTGATCTTGGAAGGAAAGAAATATCTCAAATTGGAAACAAGGATGCAGCCCCTGAAGGCTGAATGCTCCAGGTTCAACCCTGTCTCTCTTGGAGTCCTACTGGAGGCTGTAACACTTTTAAAGAATGATTAAAAACCACAAGTTATTTATTAAAGGAAAAATAATCCTGTCGTACATAATCAATGAAGTATTTGGTTGCTGTGAGGGAACTTTAGATTTGATTTTGTAGAGAATATCTTTGTGGCAAGATGCAAGAAACACGGCAATAATCCGAGCGTGAAAGTAGAAAGTGTTTCCCACAGAATGCAGAACTCCTTTGTTTGCTTTCTCCACACAGTCAACAAATTTCAGAAACTTTTGCTCAGAAAAGGAAGTTTAGTCAGGAACCTGGGAAACGTCTAATAGAAGAGCATTAAACTGAAAAGAGATTGTGAAGAGATGAAAATAATGGACAGTATTCAAATATCCAAGATGTTTTGTTTGAGTTCTGTGAATACCCAGGTGGCATACAGAACATATTTTCTGTTGGAATAGAGAAGGTGAGAGGTAGGTCGGCCTCCTTGACTGACAGAACTCATGCAGTAACTCTAGAACGCTACCACACGCTGTGCACTGATACTTCCCTTCACATTTATCCCTGCTGTCCATCGTCTAGACCTAGAAACAGACCTTTTCTAAAGATTCTTTTAATTGGCTTGGATTTCCATTTTATATAAAAATTTCACAAAGTATGAACTTGCTACCAAATACATCTTTGTAAACCTAGTAAGTTTATTCTATTAGCAACAGTTTTTATAAGCCTGTTAAATACAATATCTCTTAAAATTGTTAAATACATGCTGTTTTCTAAACTCTAAAATTAAACATTTATTTATAAAAGGAGATGTTCATGTAATCATTATTTTATGAACTTTAGATGTATCTCTAACTTTATTATCCATAATTAATTTCAATCTGTGAATGTCCTTATAGGAGTAGTTAAAACATTTTATGAGAGAGCACACAATCTTCTCCACCTCTGGGAATAAATTTGTATACATATGTGTGACTTTAGAATTATGTAGGATTTTATTTCATTCTGAGTTTCAGTTTAGCAAAGCACTAGACACTCAGCCAAATGTTACATTATCTGGCCAGAAATCTTGGCTGTGGAGGATGATATTACCTGATGAAATGTCATCTTATTTTCATAATATTTTATTTTATTGTAAATATTTCACAGTATAACACATATCAATATTCAAGGAGCCACAATATGAAATAAACCTCTATTATACTGGAAAACACTGATATAAAATAAAGCAGATTCTTTACTTCCACAGGAAAGTCACAACTAAGAATAAATAGTAATTAAACAAAATAAACACAGTTTAAACAAAACAAAAGCCAATGATTTCAAAAACAAATTGCTGTCACAATATTATTTCTTCATTTTAAGTTGTCCATGAAGAAATAGGTCATATGAAACTGAAAAGATATTTCTCACAGAAAGTGCAGTATTCCTGAATACAACTTTTTCACATTTCGGTTTCATAAATCTAACACACACATGGCTTTATCCCATTGGAAACACAGCACACAATACAATCTATAAACTACTTATAGGTTTCATTTCTAATGTTTTTTGTTTACCATTTCATATTTTTAAAGATAGATGTAATGAAAAAAAAATAATTAAAATAACTATTTGCAGGACAAATTCTCCAAGCCTAACATGCTACACTCAATATTTTGTTACTTTACCAAGGGAAAGGAGTTTTATACCTTTACATCTGTCAAGCTTTTTTTCCTAGTAAAATGTTTTCTGGAAAAATACCCACTTTTAAAAGGATACAGATATTAAAAGAAAGTGAAACAAATATGCTATGTCATCTAGAAAGCCTCTATAGCCATTCTACTGGGGTTTGCTTCCTGTTACCTCTGTGCAATTTACATATCAACAAAGCGTACTGTTCTTTGGTGTATCTGTTACTTCATTTCATTAAACCCTTATGCAAATAGTATGCTGAATTATATTTCATTGAGTTTTATTATTACTGTACTATCACCTAGACTGTAAATAATTCAAAGACAGTTTCAAATTTATATCACATCTTACTTCTCAGTAACCATCATAGCTCCTATCATAGTTTGTCTGATTTCCAGCTTTTAGGAGGTCATCTGAGCTTACCCTGACCCTACTTCTCTGAGAACATGACTTGGAAAAACTGCCCATTTCTTCTAACGCAAATTATTCCAGTACAAAACTCTACCCTAAGAGAGAAATTTAGCACAACTTTCTACATCAGATAAGTTTTCTCTCAAATACTGTACATTTAAAACTGAGGTTCAGTTTCTGAAATCATTACAACTAAGTGAACCATTTTAACTGTAGTATTTTAGATAGGAAATATATGAAATAAATTTCTTGATCTTTATTGTTATTCACTGACTTCTTGAGCTCCTTAAGGTGATTCAATATAATTCTATAATATTACTCTTTCACAAACTAGTTGGAACTATTTTTCCTTTGTTTTTAACTGTATTTTTAATCATTTAAAATGCTGAGAACCTTAAGCAACATACATAACAACAGTTACTAGAGTGCTATCATAAAGAGGCTAGACTCTACCTACCAAGTTATACTATTACCTTTAAAGTAAATGTGAACTGTATAGAAACTTTTGAGTAAAATTAATAATCTCTTATTATATCCATCTCATTATAGATAAATATTATTGGAGTATACTTATAACAATAGGTAACATAAATATCTTTCAATATAGGTTCATTCAAGTCCTATGGCATGCATTACATCAAAATATTAAATACAATTAAAATAGGTTTCAGGAATTCATTTCACATTTGTGCCCAGCCTTGCTTTTTGATATGGACATGGAAAATTTCCTTTTCAGTAGAATTCAAATGCTAATATCAAAATAAGACACCATTAAGTACTTTATTATTCTTAAATTGTCCTATTCATTTTCCATTATATTCAATGCAATCTGTTTGTAATTATAAATAACCATTGTACCATAAGTCGTTATGTCCACCTCCATAGCTGTGATCTTCGAAAGAAAAGACTAAATCATCCTATTAGTGACTGGAGAACAACATAAAGAGGTCAAATGATACTTCTGGATTTGGGGGACAAAGTTACCTTGAAAGAGAACATCTGTCATGAGTATGACTATTTCTGTCTGTGAGAAGCACAGAGTCTATTTGATAGGAAAAATATTTTATTCATAAGGAGGACAGAAGGAGTGGAAATTATTTATTTGTGAGTCTATTTCTTGAAGCTTTATTGTTTTGTTGCTTGAATTAAGTTACTGAAATTGGTATTTGGAAATAAAAATATATGTTTCATATTCTTCACTAAAATCATCACACACAGAAGAAAATGTTTGACATGTCTGATTATATAAGTTGCATCATAAATTTGGAATGGTAATGATGTGACTAGAAGTGGCATTTTAACACCTCTTACTTGGAAAATAATTCTTTGCCTAGTACAATGATAAAAAAGAAAATTTAAATTTCCCCAGCAACAGTAACCGTGTTAAACTTTTAGCAATCAAAATATCTAATGCTCCATTTCTGCAGGGGTACTAGTTGTAGGACACTAGACAAAAGGCTAAAGAGATACCATATTTCTTCAGTACAAATTTATTGTAACTGAATTGTCTGCTGTAGTGCCATTGGCAGCTGTTTCCTGAAGTTCAATTTACAAAGAGAAAATGAATGAACCCTGTTAACCATTTACCAGTAATAACGCTAATCTTACAAAAGAAAATTCTGCCATCAGATTTCCAAAAATCTTATGTTTCTGCCATCAAAATTCCTTACAAAAAAGGATTTTGTTCTTTAAAAGAAAATTACAAGAAGAATCCTTCTGATATCATTTTACATTTCCTATTTATAAAGCCCAAATAATAACACACCAAGGTAACAGCAACAATCTAATATGCTTATTACATATCTGACCAGTTGTTACCCCTTATTCAGAGAAAAAATATCATAATCAGCCATGGATTCCCTAGGCCATTTGATAAAATAGAACAATTACTGTTCCGAGATCAAGACTGTTCCTCAGATTCTTAGGTGAATTTGAAGAACTGACATAAATTCCCAGAGATTCAATATATGAGTTCAAAATATGGAGGCAAGAAAGCGATATATCAACTACCCCAGTAATTCAATAAAAAAAGAAATTTTTGTTGCAATTGAGTTCTGAACTGTCAGTTCGAAAAGAAGCCAATAGGCCAAAAAAATTGTTACTACCTTATCTTGGAATAGATCATCATTTTATGTGTGGTTTGAACTTACTGATTTAGAAGTGAATGGATGTGGGCTCAAAGTAACCAACTAAGGTAATATGAAAGCACTTATGCTTTCTATCATGTAATTTGAAGTTACTGTGGTGATGGGTGACTGCTCTTTCTGAGCCACAAGACTAGCTTCATACTTTCTGTGAAAGATACTTAAGCAAATTGACTGTGGGTTTCCATCAGGTGGTAAAACTGCCAGGTGAATTTGAAGTTCCAGAGTGTCAATCAATAGGAGCAAATTAAATTATCTTACTTTTTAAAACCATTTTGGAAACTTAAAAGGGAAATAAGTGAAAATATACATAGGAAAGTAAAGCAAAGTTTAAGTACTAGAGTTTGTAGTTATGATCCAGCATTTCTGAAATATTAGGAACCCATTCATATACTTTATTTAAATTGTTTTTAGGGTACCAATAAGATAAAATAAACAAGTTTTTGATAATATTTACTTATTAGTTTCTTAAAACTGGCTCACAATGCTGTAAGGAAAAATAAACATGTCTTTGACCAAAAACTAGAATCTGGAGTTCTCAAAAGTATTTGAGTCTAGAAATTGGTTGGCTGCTTGTCACTTTCAGTCTCTTTCTAAAAGACAGAGGACCTTTGGCTCACAAACTCAATATGTTCCTGAGGGTTGGTCAGAACCCTATTTGTCAATTAGAGCTCAGCCTCCTCTAAACAGCCTTCAAGGTCTCACCCCTGTGTACAGGTACATCTTGGTGCCCTTAGAGAGACACTGGCCCAGGGCATACAGGAAAGTATGAACACTTTAAGGGTTAAATCAGTGTCTGAGACCATCGGCAAGCACAACAGGCTGATATGCAGTCATAACTCAAGACTTAGGTCATAAGTTAAAAGTAAAATTCCACTTGTGACCCAAGTTGCTCATATGTCAGGTCAGGCATAACTGGAGGATCTCCTGTAGGTATGAAAATGAAAAAAGATATCCTTGAACAAAGCCTTAGCAAGAAAACACTGCGACTGAAATCATACTCATTATACAATGTGTATATAGAAGTAGCCAACAACAAGACACACTTGGATTAGGAATATGATCAGCTGTCCAGTGTACTCAGACTTGCTAAAATTAGTGGCATTTTCTCCAGGACATAATAGAGAAAAAATAACAAGAAATGCATCCTGGCTTCAGTTTAGAGAATACAGAAAATATGCTTTGAGATGTGACAAAAAAAGGAAAGAGAATAAATTGATTAAAATAAACAGAAAAGAGTTTCTGGTAAAGGCAAAGAAGTGAGCTGCGAGATTAAAACATTTTACTGAAAATATTTTGGAGGTATTTTATTACATAATTTAATTTGTTTTTCAATTCCTCTAATCTATCTGAACATTCAAAAATGAAATAATTCTGAACAATGGAATCTCCATAAACTGTAAAATACCAGCTTAAAGTTTCATAGAAAAGAAAAATAACATAGTTATTCTACTAGGTACTGCGTGGTCCTAGTCTGCTGTGTCTGCCACAAGAAAATTCCTCAGACTGTGGAGTGGAAACAACATGAATGTATTTCCTCACAGTTCTGGAGACTACAACTGAAAGAACAAGGTGCTGTGAGCATTGGTTTCTCCTGAAGCCTCTCTCCTTAGCTTCGTAATGACTACTTCTTTCTAGGTCCTTACACAATCTTTTCTTCTGTGCTCAACCTTTCCTAAATTTTCTTCTTCTTCTAATAACACCATGCCTTCTAATAACACATTAGGGCTTCCACCTTATGACACAAATCATATTTAATTGCGCATTTGAAGGTTGTGCCCCAAAATACAGTCCCATGTTGAGTTTGTGTCTTGCTGAAGTTGGGATCATGGGAGACCCCAAAAAGCCTGTACATGTATTAGCACCTTAATCCTGAGCTTTTCTCACTGCAGAGAGGGGTAGAAAGTTCAGGATGTGGAATGCTGTGGGATATTCTGAAGTCATTAGGGATGTATGCAGAAGAAATGGAGAGGCTTTCAACTGGCTTCTCTTTCCCTCCGTGATATGGGCAGTCTTGCTCCACACAAAACACTTCTGTCACAATGTGCTATTCCACCAAAGGCCCACAGGCAATGGATTGAAATTCCAAACTGTCAGTCCAAGTAAACCTTATCTCTATAAGTTGTGTATCTTCAGCATTTGTTTAGTAAATGAAAGCTGACTAGTGTAGGCTGCAACACTAAAGTTTAGGCAGACACAACTCAGGCCAAGACAGTCATTCAGTAGTTATACAAACTATAAATTCTAATTATAAAGGGATTCCTTGTTCTTTATTTGTCTGTCTCATTATAATAGGTATCTCTAGGTCTAAAATTCTGATAGGGCTTTACATTTATCAGGTAACCTTAAGAAATCATAGTCAAGGTATTTGAAATACAAAATAAAAAAGTTACCCACCCAATAACTGAAGCATTTGATTCAACACAGAAGCCTAGGACCTCGTGCAATTTGGCACAATGTGGTCTGTGAAGAAAATTATAATTAATTTAGTACTGTGTCCCTGGAACACCGCTACTGGCTCATAAGACTTTTCTCAGGTCACGGGACACTGAAAGTGAACAAGGTTCATGGGTCTGGATAAGTACACTCAAAAGTATCTTAAGAAGGGTGAGTGTGCCAGTCTGCCCTGATGGGCATATGCTAAGTGAGCTATTCTTGGGGACAACAGCCATTCAATGGAAGAAAGAAAATGAATAATGTCACTTCTATGTGGTTTGGTGTGTGAAGTTCCATGCTGCAGTAATAGAAGGAGAAACAGAGCACTGTGGACTGCTATTTTCCAGTGGGCCAACACTGGGAATTCCCTGGCCAACACTTTTGGGAAAGGCATTCTTGTTCAACACACAGCCTCCATAGAGAAGGAGTTGTTGTTAAGCGTGCCCCAATCCTAGATGCGATGGATGGGGCTGCTATAGAGTACGTGTCCCTCAGGGATTTGCCAAGAGATGCTGTTAGAACTTCTGAAAACACACCATACGGCACATCACCAACATCCCTAAGCTTCCCTCTTGACAAGTGTGAGAGAGCCAGTAAGTCTCCCCTCTCACCACTGCCTCAAAGCATCTCTTCTTCATTCTCACAAGGACCTAAGCCAGGGCTCCCGCACGTTTAACCACACTTATATGCTAGTGCATGCAGGGACTTCATTTTAGAGTAATACACTTTATTTATTTATTTGGCAGAACCGGGGATTGATCTCAGGCCCTTGCACTTGCCAGGGAAGCACTTGTTCCACTGAGCCATCTCCCCAACCCCTAGAATAATATACTTTAAAAAAAAGGAAAAGCTCACAAAGACCACAGGTAATATCAGAAAAATCATTCAAAGTTTGGGAACAAGCAACAGATTTTTTTTCAAGAAACAAGTTTTTTAATTGTTTTTGTACTTATTTTTACTTGTGTAGTGATAAGTAATGCAGGTTAATGTAAAGATGGAAATCACTCAACTAAAAACGCAAGTAACTCAGGTAAGATGCAAATCATGTGGATAATGAAAACTTCAGAAGTTATAATTTATTGCCCTGGGAGCCATCAGTCACTTTCATGTATAACTCAAGAAACTTATCCTAGAATTTCTTTTTAAAACTGCTGCTATAACTACCTCATCAAGTGCCATATGAACTGGTTTCAACCTTACTGGTCCATTAAGTGGATTAGATGCAATATTTGACAAGTTTTTCTAACATTTACTTCAAATACATGAATGAACCTTTCTGAAAAGAATTCTTAACTATAAACAAGGTACATTCATTCATTGATTAATATCTCAAGATAATAACACATAATTGTAGTTGCCTAAACATGAAGATTTATGTCAAATGTAATTTGGTTTTAAAATTATTTGCCATAGTATTTTGAGAAACAAAGAAAAAGTAGAAATTTAAGACAAATATCTGAAAGTTGTTTATTTTCATCACTTCTAAGCCTACATAGGAAAATACTGTTTACATTTCTAAATTTCTTCACAATTTCTATTGTTAATATTTAATAAACATGATTTAATAAACTTGATTAATTCTCTATTTAGATATTATATATAGCTATTAATGGATAGAAAGAATATGAGTGTAATTTTAATCAATGGCTTTTCACAGAAAAGTGAGCCAAGTCTAATTTCCCATGACTAACCTAACAAATTGCAAACTACAGGTTATTAATTTGACTGTATTTTAACCTTAAATTTAGGCATTTTTTAGGAAAGCAAAGGTTAGAGAGTTTTTCATGTAAACAAATTTATCTTGGTATTATTTCAGGCAAGGAATCGTTTATTTGCCAGCTTGAATAGTGCTACTGGGTCAATTCAATGTTTCTTTAAGATTTAAGGTTATGAATATTTTTTATTAAACACTTTCTTGCTCATGAATTTAGTTTTAATTAGGTGGATTGACTCTGTCATTCTTTAATTTGCTTAATCTTATATGCACTATATTTTCTTTTCTTCTCTTTCCATTTTCATAAATTAAATATAATCAGAAATGCTGCCGGGCGTGGTGGCGCACGCCTGTAATCCCAGCACTCGGGAGGCTGAGGCAGGAGGATTGGTATGAGTTCGAGACCAGCCTGAGCTACAAAGAGAGCTTAAGGCCAGCCTGAACTGCATAGTGAGACCCTGTCTCAAAAAGAGAAAAAAAAAAAAAAAAAAGAAATGCTTGTATTCGTAATTCAATTAATTTATGACAGCAGTGTGCTAGTAAATAAATTAGTATGCAGTACATTTGATGAGATAAAGTGAAAAAACTTGTCCTAGAAACTTGAGTACAGTCAGAAACACAGAGGCCACATCACATGCGGGCACAACTAAAGATGGAGCTCCACCTGAAAATATCAACACCAAGCTAGAAAAATGTTTCTTTTGTTCCCAAATATTTCCTCATCTAATTCTATATTTATTGCTTTTGAATTCTCTTGCTGTGTGTTTCACAACAATTGCATCAAATGCAAGGTATTGTATAACAATTGTACAACATACATTTGCATATTGCTGTGTTTCGTATGAGCACAGTTTTGATTCTGAACAAAATCAGAATCTAATCCATGCTTTTCAGTTTTAAGTGATGATTGCTACATGACAGTTATGATTTTATGAAACATTTGTTTTTAAAACATTTGCCTTCATAGTTATTAAAGATAAAATTATAATGCCGGGCGTGGTGGCGCATGCTTATAATCCCAGCACTCGGGAGGCTGAGGCAGGAGGATTGTTGTGAGTTCGAGACCAGCCTGAGCTACAAAGTGAGCTTAAGGCCAGCCTGAACTGCATAGTGAGACCCTGTCTCAAAAAGACAAAAAAAATAAAAAATAAAAAAAATAAAGATAAAATTATAAAACTATCCCAAATATTGCAATTATAAAATTAAATTCTATTTCTAAGTGTAGTTTTGTTGTACATGTAGACGACATATAGAAAAGAGCCTGACAGACCATCTGTTTTGACATATCAGGGAAAATGGCTATAAAATCTGATGGAAATGCTGAAAGATTACCTCTGAGGAGGATGTAGAATCCATTTGGTTTTTAAGCTGACCCTGAAGTTGTGTCAAAATACTTGCAATATGTACAATAAAGAGTCAAAGGCATATCCAGGAGATTTCTTGGGTTTCAAATAAAATAGTCAGTGCATTGATTTTCCATATTTCATGTGCTGAGATGGAAATTCAGAGGAGGGCTCTGGTGGTTTTTTCTTCCTAGGGATGCCTATGAATCTCTATTTCTAATTTTCAAAACAATAACAACAGCAAAATACATCTAAGATAGGCAAAACAATTATAGTTGCAAGACAAATTCATGAAAAATCCAGAACAAATTTTAGTCATAAACTAGGAAAGCATATGAGATTAATATTTTTCAAGATTTAAAACAAATCCATCACAATCCCATTAATAGTCCCTTCGATTTGATTTTATTCTAATGTAAGTTAAAACTACTCTCAAATATAAGTATGCTACTCTCAGATGTCAACAAGGACACAAACTGTTTTCAGAACATCCCTGTGATGCAAAAATGGCAGTGACATATTTATTCCTTATTGTTGGATGCAGCTTTTCGAGGTCCAGTGACAATTAAGAAAACATAATACATAGCACTTGGGTTTTCCAAATTTCTTACCTTCTAAATTTTAAGAATCTAGTAATTACTCAAAAAAAGATGAAAGTTGTTTTTTCTTTTTCTTTTTTCTTTTTTTTTCTTTTGGTGGAACTGGGGATTGAACTCAGACTCTTGTAGTTGCCAGGAAAACACTTGTTCTACTGAGTCATCTCCCCTGCCCCCTTTTCTGTTTCTGTGATGTATCTTATGTTAATTTTCACTAAAATTTATGTACTACCACTTTAAAAAGGAATATCCCTTAATTCTGGCAACCAAGAGAGCCTGGCAAGACTGTTGCTTTCATATGGAAACAATAAGTTTTTCATAGGGATAAAATACCTCCTAATAATTAAGAAGTGCTATAGCATATTACTGATTTTAGCTCACTGTGTCAATCAAAAACTTTGGGCCCTAGTCAAGAAAATACGCCATTTGTTGGCACTTATATATTCTAGTGTGTTTCAAAGACGTTGGGAGTTGTCTCCTTGTAATATTTCAGCTTTTACTCTGCTTCCCTGCCTCACTGAGCTCACATAAGATACATTTGAAAGCTTTAGTACAAATTTACTTCGAATAAAGTCTTCAATTCATTTTCATGGCACCAAAAAGACAGCTTTAATAACTGCAATGACAAATAAACTGGAAATCATTCCAGGCCTTTTCACTTAACTGACAAGTAGAACACTCTCATAATGAGCCACAGGTTTTACGTTTTCTCTTTGACCATAATAGCTTCATTTAAGAGCGTCAGACCCTGACACTTCATCATTTATCTACATTATTTCTCATCTTCTTTCAAATAAATTATGGAATACTAGACTGAGCACATAAAAACAAAGTGACTTGTTATCAGTAAACAGCAAGATAAATTGTCCAGAAGTTCCTCATTTCGTTCCTTTTAAATTTAAGGGCAAGTTATCGGTGCACCTTTTTTAACTTCCCGCTTTTGCATTTTTACAACCATCTTATTTCTCTTGCCACTGGCCTCTGTGCGTTCATCCAGAGCCGGATGTGGAAGGCATAAAGTAATCCCATTATCCCAAGGTTGGCCACTAAAGTACGAAGAGGCAGAATGGGAGAAAATCAAATAAACAACTTGGGGAGAGGTTTCTCCACATGTGTTAAAAACCCCATCCATAATACATCTTGTCATACTAGAAAATGTGACACTTCCAAAGTAACGAACAGTGCAACTTTGGCTGTTTTAGCTCATAGAAATATAGCCCCGATTTTAAATGGATGGGTGAATGCCATCTCTTCTTACTTTATTAAGCTAGAAGGAACTGGAAAAAATCAAATGAAATCCCTATCAGTTTGTATTTCCCTTTGAAATTATTGGTCAAGATGAGGGAAATCCTCTCTTCTCTTACTTCTTACTTACTGGATTACTATTAATTTTGGGAGGCTTAAAGAATTATAATTACATACTTAAAAGTCAATAATAAAAATAATCACTTAACCATAGATGTGTACACAGTAGTACATACTGAAGTTGTGGCTGCATTTTGTGTGTATCAATGATGGAAAAAATATAGACAACTGAAGACTGACTATATATCAATTGATGTCTGAAAATATTTATATATTTTGGAATTAACCCTCAAAATCATATAATTGTTTTGTCTTATTTTTCCTATTATAATCAGTTTGATCATAATATCATTTAAATTTAATGATTATATTAATTAAAAATATATTCCCAGGATATGCACCATGTTTATGGACCCAGTACTTTATGTAAAATTTGGATGCAGGGGATACAGGAAACAGATATACGTCATTATCTACAATCAAAATTCCTTGTTTAAACAGAGCTAGTAATGCTACTTACCATGTTTTTGAGGGAAGGTTTATGCATCTATCTTTACATTTTTTATTCCAAAGTACAATGCCTAAACCTAGGTGTTTTTTACTGAATATATAATTAGCTTTTGTCACAAACCAATGTTATATATAAATTGTTATCATTACTAAGAAACAAATTTTATTGATGCTAAAATTATGGAAAGTAAGTTTGAGTAGTAGTATTCTTCAAAATCATCACCTTAACAAAGCACCTTCATCCTAATAATTATACCTTAATGTGTTGTTCAAGTCATATTTCTGTTTGAAGTAAAGACATAGACATAAATAATATTTGGTTTAAGATTCATCATTTCTTATTTATATAAAATAGATAGATAGACAGATGATAGATAGATAGATAGATAGATAGATAGATAGATGGTTTTGCATATGCTAACACAAAAGAAGCTCACCTAAGTCAGTGGGGATCACAAATAAAGAAACTGGAGATTCTATCTAGATAAACACCCAGATCACCTCTAAAGAGTAGGTATAGCAAGTTCATGGCTTGAAAGTATCAATATTGTTGAGAGGTTAATTTTCCCTAAATGAAACAATCTAATAAAATTCCCAACATGCATATTAATAACTGAAGAAGTCAAAGGGTCAAAATTATGATTCTGGAAAAGATACATATTGTCCATTGATTTTCTATTTTGTTTTGTTTTTAAAGATTTATTTATTTGGTACAAGCTCTTGCTGTGCAGCTCAGACTCTAAGTGATCCTCCTGTCTCAGCCTCCCCAGCTCTGGGATTACAGGTATGCACTACCACACCCAGTTTTGCTGTTGGCACATGTCGTACTTGGGATTGAACCTGGGTCCTTGCATTTGTCAGGAAGGTGCTTACATTGCTGAGCTATGTCCTTGGCCCCTGGCCACTGAGATAGTTTTTAAAACTATAGATGGTCAACGTTTTCAGTCAGGGATCAAGTGAAAGAAAAAAAATCTTTGAGAACTAGATCAAACTATGTTTCTTAAAGTTAGACATAAATTTCTCTTATGATCCAGTTATTCTGTTCCTCTGTACTTTATCAAGATAAAAGAAAAATATTCATGTGTATATGTACATATTTATAGGTATTTATTATATAAATGTGTAATATACTCACATATATATTTGAATTGAATTTTTATTCCTAATATCCTAAAACTGGAGTTGAGCAAAATGTAAATCTTTGAGACTATGGATAGTCAACTTGTGAGCTATTAATATAATCAAACAGTATTCCACAGTAGCAGAATTATAATAAATTACCTGCAACTTCATTAATAATTCTCCAAATGTTATATTGAATTATATTTTATTGCATCAAAACATGTCAAGAAGAGCACACATAGTGTGGTTCCCTTTACATGACATTCAATAATTAGTATGTAATATTAACTGAAATAAATCAGGAACAGCAACTTTAATTTTGCATGTTTCCTTTACATGAGAAACTCATATTATAAATCAAAATAAAAAGAAAGTCGTGAAATTGAAAGTAGAAAAACAGATATTTCTCAGGATTTCTTTTTATTTTTTTTAAACAGAATTTTAAAAAATAGAAAAGAAACATTAAAAACAGGACTGTTGAACAAGAGGTGGTCTCCTTTGGGGTGAAAGTCGGAAGCCTAAAGACATCATTCCATATGCTGAAGAGAACATTGCCCCACGAAAAAAAAAACAGATGACCAAAGTTGGAAAGCTCTCCAATTAGCCTTTTGTGATGGTGGATACTGAGCCGACAGATAGAGGACAGATGTTAAAGAACTGGAGTCTACACAGGCTGCGAGATACAGGTCAGTTTGGGTCTGAGACAACACACTTGTAACAAGCATACAATACCGAATTTCTCATACGGTAAATACGTTGTAAAAGATATTATCGTCATATCGGAGTCAGAGGAAGATAGCCACATTTATTTGAGGTATTTAGATTTATTTTGAGATATAACAGAATTTATTATTATTATTACTATCATCATCATTTTCTGTATTTAGTACAGGATCTACATGGTCTCACAACACATAACACACTCGTAGTGACCGCTCCTATTTTTCAACTTCCCAAACACTGGGATTACAGGCCCGCACCACCTCTCCCAGTCTTATTTGCCATCTCAGCTTGCCCTGGAGATGGGGCTGACATGGCATGCTGAGGATCAAACCCCAGCCCCTGTGTCTGCCTAAGCAGGCGCTTTAATCTGCTGAGCTATCAGGCCAGCCCTGAAAATTCTCCAAATTTTAAGTTAATAAAGATTCAACATGTTATTAACAATGTCTGAAGATTGAAAATACACCATAGAAGGTATAACTAATGAGATATTTTCCCAAAGTAATAAAAAATTAATTCTTTCTTAACCTTGTTGCTCTTGTGTTTTTTCAGTATATCTGTAGGGAGGAGAAGTGCACTATGGGAGCCTCCTGGTAGGACTTGGAAGGTGAATGTTCCGTATTTCCTAAAGGCTAGAGGAAAGTAGGGGACTGGCCAAATAGCTTAGCAGACTAAAGCACCTGCTTAGGCCGTCTCAGGCCTGGGAGTCTGATCCCCTTGTCTTGTCATAAGATGGCATTGAGACTGGGCGTAGTGGTGTGCTGGTAACAGCAGCATTTGGTAGGCTCCTAAACAGGAGGATCACTGAAAGTACAATCTATGAAGTAAGACCCTGTACACCCTGTACAACATGTCCTAAATTAAAAAAAAAAAGGTGGAGAGGTTTGCCAGTTACATTAAAGTCATCCCTACCCCAAGATCTACCTATTTTCTGATGTCAAAAAAAAAAAAAAATCCACTGAACCTGAAAGAATTGTTATTAGTTTTAGTGAAAATGCAAAGGAATCTGGAAATGTACTTAATAAAATTTTGTCTTCAGTAGAACAAGCGTCCAACCTGCATGTGTTGAATGTAATATCTAACAAAAAACTTGAAACTTTCAAATTGTTTTGTGGAAGAAAACCATCAAAATCATAGAGCACATAATTTCAAGTAAGGATTTGTGATGCCTCTGCCTTGTATTTATTCACAAAGATTGCATTTACTATTCTAGGTCGTTTGTGGTTCCAAAAAAATTTTAGGAATGATTTCTCTAAGTCTGGGAGGTTTGTTGGTGGCATTTTGATAGGGATTGCATTAAATCTGTACAGTAAATTTGGGAGTATGGCCATCTTCACAATGTTGGTTCTTCCTATCCAGGTGCATGGAATATCTTTCCATTTTCTGAAATCCTCTATAATCTCTTTTCTTAGGGTGTTGTAATTTTCCATGATGAGATCTTTGACTTCCTTGGTTAAGTGAATCCCAAGGTATTTCATTTTCTGCAGTGCTATTGTAAAAGGTATTGTTTCTATTGTTTCCCTTTCAGTGTGCTTGTTATCTGTGTAGAGGAATGCTATTGACTTCTGCGTATTGATTTTGTATCCTGCTATGCTACTGAATTTCCCTATCAGTTCTACTAGTTTCTTGGTGGAATTTTTTGGGTCTTCCAAGTAAAGTATCATGCCATCTGCAAATAGTGATAATTTAACTTCTTCTTTACCTATTCTTATTCCCTTTATTTCACCCTCTTTTCTAATGGCTATTGCTAAGGATTCCAAGACTATAATGAATAGGAAGGGCGATAGAGGACATCCTTATCTTGTACAGGATTTAAGAGTAAAAGATTTTGGTTTTTCCCATTTAGGATTATATTAGCTTTTGGGTTGTCATAGATGGCTTTTATCAAGTTAAGATAGAGTCCATATATTCTAATTTTCTGTAGGACCTTGAACATGAATGTGTGTTGGACTTTGTCAAAGGCTTTTGCTGCATCAATTGAGATGATCATGTGGTTTTTAGATTTCAGCCTATTAATATAGCGTATTACATTTATAGATTTTCACATATTGAACCTTCCTTGTATCCCTTGGATGAATCCTCCCTGGTCATGGTGTATGATCTTCTTGATGATTTGCTGTATTCTATTTGCCAAGATTTTGTTGAATATTTTTGCATCTATGTTCATGAGGGACATTGGCCTGTAGTTCTCCTTTTTGATTATGTCTTTCCCTGGTTTTGGAATCAGTATTATACTTGCCTCCAGAAATGATTTTGGGAGGACTGTTTCCTTTTCAGTTTCATTGAAGAGTTTGTGGAGTGTGGGGATTATATCTTCTATAAATTTCTTATAGAATTCATCTGTGAATCCATCAGGACCTGGACTTTTCTTTGTCGGTAGGCTTTTTATTACGTTTTGTATTTCGTTGGCTGTTATTGGCTTATTGAGAATTGTTATATCTTCTTGATTCAGTTTTGGTAATTTTTACCTTTCAAGGAATCTGTCCATTTCTTCTGTGTCTTCCATTCTGTGAGCGTACAGATTCTCGAAGTAACTACTGATAATCTGAATTTCCACTGGGTCTGTGATGATTTCACCCTTTTCACTCCTTATTGCTTGTACTTGAATTTTCTGTCTCTTTTTGATGAGGTTGGGTAGAGGCTTATCAACTTTATTTAGTTTTTCAAAGCACCAACTTTTTGATTTGTGGATTCTTTGAACTGTTTTCTTCATCTCAATTGAACTAATTTCTGCTCTAATCTTTATGATTTCTTCCTATCTTTGCGCTCTGGGTTTCGTTTGCTCTTCTTTTTCTAGTAGTCAGAGGTGCAACATTGGGGTGCTAATTTGTTCCTGTTCTGTTTTCCTACAAGATAAACCCTAAGGGGACTTCACTGACTCATAAGAAACAAAAAGTACATGTACTAGTATATAGGTCTTGCTCTATCTAGGTCTTAACCATCCAGCAGAAAAGTATAAAAATAAGGTATACACTGTGGGGCCATAATAGTAAATTGAGCTGTAAATGGCTATGGTTGACAACTTCTTCAGATAGCTCACTATTGTTGTGGAATGCTTGACTGTGTTGGGCTGTGTCGTCAAGTTCAAACACCTAAATTAGTCTAATGACAATGGAGTGCCCATGTTTGACAGGAGTAGACAAAGGAAGGGGTATGGAAAGGAAGAATCATGAGGTGTGTGTATGGACAGTACAGATAGATAATGCCATGCTTCTACATAATTTTATGAGAGGCAAGATTTGCACTAATTGTGGTTGGACAGGATGTTATGTCTGCTTCTAGTACTATGGACAACCACTAGGAAAATGACAAGGTAGAAATTATTAATTATTGAATCTTTGATGTAATTCAGGTATAAAAAATAAGATACACAAATAGCTGCACTCTATTTACTGATAAGAGACATATGGTATAATAATGTCTGTAAGTATAATATCATGTATGCACCTTCTATGATACCAAAACACTATGAAAACAGTTTGCAGTGTATTAGTTTAGCAAATCCATCTTGTCAAGGTACCTTAAAACTGTCTCATTGATATTTGTACTTCAATAAAATAAAAATTAAAAAAAATATTATAGAGCACAGAGAAAAGTGTGGTCATTACAGAATTTGGGGAGCCTGATTAATGTGCCTTTGTTCCAGTACAGAACTATTGTTCAAGTTTGTAACTCAATTCGTTTGTCCAGAGACTGAACAGGAAAAAAGGAAGTTGTCAGAAAGCGGGCAGTTGAGTAACATCATCAAACCAAACAGAGGTAACTAATAGCATCCATTTCTGTTGTTTTTGATACTCGAAGTAGTGTATGATCTCACCTTGATCGTACACTGGAGGTGGTGGACCCGCAGCACAGTGACTGTTGGAAATTAAGGAGTGAAACAAACCCATTGTGAGTTTATGTAGAAGATAAATGAACTCTGAGATTTCTTCAGTCATTTCAAAGATGCCAAAAACAGATTTCTATGTTCGGGCAAAACAGCACTTTCGATTCAGAACTCAACACTGTTCCCCATCCTGCTACATTTTCACATCACAGAAGTCATACTGTATGCCTCTCTAAATACAACTTTTGCCCAGAATGGCCAACATCAGGTACTGAACATAAGTCGAAATGCAGCAGAGAGTCACTCTTAACTGATGGTTGTTGACTTTCAGACTAGCGGAAAAGAACTATGCAAGCAGTTCATATTGGAGTCTGTGCTGAAGGTGGCGGAGCCTCGGGTATTCTTCTCAAGGGATAAAGTAATCTATACATCACAGCATAGAAAAGTTACATGATTCATTATTACAAGTTGTTGCTTTCTATGAACTAGCAATTTTTGATACTAAGTCTTAGAATTCTGAGTTAGTGTGATTCCTCTAATGTTATGGGATTATTTTGTTTTTTCTTTAAATTAATTTTATTGAGAAACAAATAGCAATGAGACAGTTTCAAAACAGATTAGTAGGACAGTTTCACTAATTAATACATTGCATATTGTTCTCTTTGTAGTGGTTATTCACAATGCAAGATTCAGACATGATATCCTATCTAAACACTGTTAGTACAAATTTTTCTTCTCATTGAATTAAAAGAAAGTAGTTGTACATCTATCTTAACTATTTTGTGTGTACAGATACAAAATAGTCCTTCATTTGTATCCCCTTTTTGTTTAGTTTTGTCAGAGATGGGTATTCCCTTGCCATTTAAATATTGTAGGTGCATAAATTCAGCTAAATAATCCAATATAGTCCAGTAGTCCATAATAGTATTGAGTTATTCATAGGACTGGCAATGTCAGAAGTTGTTGATTTGAGCCTTTTACAGCTCAGCATATTAATATGGATTTACTTTTTTGTACTTCACTTTATACTTTTCTGCTGGATGGTAGAGTGTGCCTAAGGAGAGTCACATGGAGAGAAATATTCTCTCAAGCTTTCACAGAGAGCAAATAGGTCTAGCAATGGCCGACTCATCCACATAGCTGACCCTGACAAAGGATCTACAAAGTGTAGTACAGGATTTCAGGGTAAATCATGAGAGGATTTCACTGAATTTGTCAGATACAAAAGTTGCATTTCTTGTTATATTTATAAACTGAAACTTTCAAACCAGCTGATGTTAAAGGAGAAAAAAATACATTTTGAGTATATTTTAGATTCTTAAAGTTAGATTTGGCTGATAAATAGTATACACAATAATATAAGACCAAATAAGTAAATATTTTAAGACTCAATGCCTGTTGGCTTTAAGCATTGATTAAGCAGTAAGGATCTCCCCCAAACCATCAAAATAAGAAACAAAGTTATCTCCCTTTCAAAGCAAATATTGGGCAACACCTTCAGGACCCCTTCTGTCTGTCAGAAGCTACTTGTATTTATCATTCCTTTCTCCATAATACATTTTCCTACTCTTAAATAAAATAAACGTCTGTATTAAAGATCTGCATCATTCTCATATTATTGTAACAGGGAATAAAGATTTTTTTTTTCTGGGCAGTGTTTACAGAACAAAGTTAAAGACAACTGGTAACACACATGCAAAAGAAAATACCTGTAGTACAGTAAGCATTGTTTCTTCAAAATCTGTTTTGATAGTTCCAATATTAGGAGAGTCTATCACCCTCCTTTAATTTCCTCTGTCTTTTGATTTTCATTGATATATCTTTGTCTTCTTTGGTTTTCTGCTTTTTTACTTCTTTGCACATAAAATTTTATATCTACAACATTGCTTTTCTCTGGTTTAGCATCAGGAGAAAATTTCTTTTAAGAAAATCTTAGTATAATTTGGGGAGCAAATGTTTTCTAGTCACTTGACAGGAAACTAAGCTAATATCCGTAGGAAGTTTGTTTTACTTTTAGCTCACCTGTATTTCTAATGGAGCATTGCTATAAGACAATTCAAAGATGAGAAAACATAGTATGTCTCCTACCCTTGTAAGGTTTCTACTCCAAGCTGTGGCTCTAAACCATAAAAGGATCTGAAATTGTTCAGCTTTAGTTACTTCTCTGGGAATTTGGGAAGTTCTCTAAGGAAAATCTGACTGAAAATTTCAGCCTTGTAGTGGATATTGAGCTGGAAGTGATTTGCAACTTTGAATTCTTGATGATTCTATGTAGCTGTAGCTACGCCATATTCTCATTTCTAATTTCCTAATGCAAACTTTGCTTGTTTATTATGTAATTTACCATTTTGAAAAGAACAACACTCCAAACAGTATTTTAAGACATACACTAGCATGCACAACTTAACAACATTAAGGTTGAGGACAAACCATATACACAATGGAATTACAAGGAATTTTTAAGGTTTAATAAGCTACACCATCCAGATTGGTGTTCACAAAATGACAAAGTTGCCTAACAGTGTACTTCTTAGAATGTGTCTTCCTTCCTAAGCTGTACAGTATTGTACATTTAGAGTAAAAAGTTAGGAAATAAGATTAGCTAATAAAAATGTGAAAAGGAGTATTATTTTATATATTTAAGCTGTCTCCTAGACAGCCTCATGAGCTCATGAGTGGGGCTTTTGGGGGCCCAGTGGATCAGAGGTAAGGGATTCTAGCCAACAGATGGATGGTAACTGGATTAGTTCCAGAATCAGTTTAGTATAGTTCTGGGCCTAGGTAAGCAAGACACACCCTTAGGTGTGGTGGCACCAACCATCAGGCCTATAACCTAGATGGGAGAAAAGGGAAAGGAATATTTACTCCTTTGCTGCCTCATGAATAAATTAAACAAAATGTTTTTAACTTTGAATTCAATACTGAATGATATATATTTTAATTAACATTTGAAGATAAAAAGATAACATAGATCCTAATCAACCTTGAAAATATTTATTCTTCATGTATAAGATGTTTTGTCCTATGTACATCAAGCAAATCACTTTAGGTATAGGAACAACATAGTTTATGAATAATATTCTATATCTACCTATATACCTATATTCTATATTTACCTATATATATAGGTAAAACATGAATTTAAAAAATACAAGAAGCCCATAAACACTATTATGCATTGTTTGTTAATTTTCTTTATGTATCTCAATTAGATTCACCTTCATTAAAATGTTTTGAACTGTTTCAAAGGAAGCATAATGTATTTGTGATTTTTCTTTATATTCAAATATCTTTGTTAAAAAGGACATAAGTTGCTAATATTGACTACTGATAAATAATGTGGGATGTAAGTTTAAATCGTTAAGAGAGCTTCATTAAAAAGTATGTTTATAGAAGAATTATCCAGACAAGTAAGATTTAAGAAAATGAATGGAATAATTTTGCTAAACAAATTGCAAGTTACATTAAAGAAGCATACTTAGTTATAAATATATTAAATCAATTCACAGTTTGTACTCTTTATAACTGAAATTATGTAATGTTCTGCTCTGTGTGCATGTTTTATTTGGTTGATATCCAAATGAATGTTGCATTGATTATATATTATCCTTCCTAACCCTCTTAAATCTAAATGCAAAATAACACACATACACATACAATTTTTAGGCCCTAAGAATATTTTAGAATGTGTGGTATTTTCAATTAAATTTGATAAAGAACAAAACGCTAAAAACTTCCCTTTTACTCTCTGAATTTCTATTCGTTATGCAAGAAGTAAGCAGCAAGTGCTAAAGTAATCAGGCAATGATTTCCTGATCCCATGCATGTATTATCTTCTACAACTGACACATTTCTCCTGGCCCTTTTCTTTTCAAAATGGTATTTTCTAGAACAATGAAGGGATGGACAAGTCTGTCTTTTAAAGTGATGAGTTAGAGAATGTTGCAAGAGTACTTGCCAAATCATACTACCATTATTAATTCAAGCATGATGAAATTGTTCATTTTAACTATAATCATGTAATTCATCAAAATACTACTAGAGCATATCCTTCTCAAGTACTACACTAATATACAACCTTATTCTAATGCCACCAAATGCAGGAAATTATTTTTGATGTCTATCTACCAAAAATAGTCACTGTTTGGAATTTGGGCATGTTTTTGAAGAAAAAAAAAGTTCAGTATGCTTTAATCCACTGATCTGAATGTTTTACGTTTCAATTACCCTAGCTGTTAAGCTAAGATATCAGGGGTTGCAAACCAAGATGGTGTATTTCCCACATGTCAGTTGCTTCTCTCTCTTTGATGAATATGCTACAAACTGGGGGAGGAAAAATGCATCCCTGCAAGCTATAAATCAACAGAATCAAACCTACAAAGTGATCATGCAATAGCTCTTCTCTAGAAGTTCAATTTGCTGTCAAAAATACTTACTTTCAAGTAGTATCTTCAGAATCAAAATGTGCTACACAATATTTGTATTTATTGACATTTGTCCTACAGAGAAACTTTATGCATAATTTGTTACAAATAAAAAATCACTTAGCAATTTTGGCACTTTATATTTCACTGATAACCAACTTCTGTTCATTGCCAGTTGATTCATCTATTGTATGAAATAAGGACCCTTAAATACTTTTGAAACAATAACGCAATGAATAACAATATTGGTTTGTTTGTATGCATAATTGAAACTGGTGTATGTGTGCAAAAAATTCCCCTGTTCATTTTATATGATTGAATTACATGTGCTGTAGAGTTAAACATAGCAATGAGCATTATTAAACAAAGTTATCGATACTGAGAGAAACTGGGTGTGTTTCATGTTCCTGAGTTGGGTATTCCTTTCAATGTTCCTTTGTCATGTCTCTGGTTGAAAACTAGTATTTTTTATCTAATAGATCTTAGTCTTGAAAACCTACAGTTTGGTGGATATTTCAGAAAGATATGTTCTTCTAGCAACACTAATTTCAGTGTACATGGCAAGAAGAGGAGAGCTAGAAAGTTGTTCTGTGCCCTTGATCTTCCTCATTGAACTCTTTCATTTTTTTATTTTTAAATTTATTATTTTGTTATCCATTCTCATTATGCATCTCAGACTCATAGTGACCCTCCTGTCTCAGTCTTCCTGGGGCTGGGATTACAGGCATGGACCAGGTTTTGGGACTAACACAGCATTCTGCAGGGCTAGCAGAGCAGGTAGTAACAGGGATCAAACTTGAATCCTTGTGCTTGCCAGACAGGTGCTTAGACCACCAAACTATCTCCCAAACCCCATCCAAATATTTAATTCACTCTTTTCTTTGATAACTATCTTCCATTCCTAAACATTATGATAAAATTTTCTAAGATACGAAATTAAACTTATAAACTGGAACACTTCTACTAAAATTAATCAAAATAAAAGGCATGGAACTCCACAACAAAGCTCATCTATGTACTCCATGGCCTATCTGATATGTCATTCTTATGATGCCTCTTGACAATTGTTCTAATGATCATCTGCTGAAACATGCATCTCATAATAACCTAGGGGGAGAAATGCATACTGAAATCTTCTACTTCAGTTCAGTAATGTCCATGGTAAAAATGGTATGTATTTTCTGTATAACAAAAAAAATTTTTTTTTTTTTTTGGTCTTTTTGAGACAGGGTCTCACTACGCAGTTCAGGCTGGCTTTAAGCTCACTTTGTAGCTCAAGCTGGTCTGGAACTCGCAACAATCCTCCTGCCTCAGCCTCCCAAGTGCTGGGATTACAGGCATGCGCCACCACGCCCGGCAAAAATTTTTAAAACTTCTGCCAAATATAATTTAAATGTACACAAAGAAATTTCACCAACAACTAAAAATTGTAACAAAGTATGAAAAAATATATGTGTAAGTGTATTTCAAAACTTTTGTTTTAATCAGTTGCCAGCATTAACAATTCAATTGTTAATTTAAGGCTTGTCTGTCCCATTATAACAATATTGACCACTTTGTTCCTATCCTTCAGTGTAGCCAAGTCCTAATACATTATATATAACTAGATTTTCTATAGCTAATCATATGTTGAAGGATATATAGGCTCTCTTTCTAGGATTTAGTTCTTATGAATTGTATGTAAACATTTGTCTATAGACCAAAATCATTGGTGTGCATATATCAATGTCTCACACTCTGAGGAAAAGAAGGTACATAACTGGGTCACAAAGCATTGTTTTATATTCAAAAGAACCATGTTGCAAAATAAATTTATATGTGTTCTTCTTAACTGAACTTTAAAACCCTGAAATAAGCATCTCCCAATTACCTCTCTATTACCTTTATCATATCTCCTGTCAATCAAATTTCTATTCTCTGTGACTTAAAGATTTTTTAATTCCACATATAAGTTATATAATGTGGTATTTTCTTTCCAGTGATTAACTTACTTCACTTAATATAATGTCCGACAGTTCATCCATGTGGTTATAAATAATAGATTCTCCCTCTTTTTAAATGCTACACAATGTTACTCCATTATGTGCATGCCAGTGGTTGTTGAATATACATTCCACCACCAGAGGCAAATACTCATTATGGAATAAAGACTGATCTTTTCTTTCACACTGAGCTTTTGAAAGTTTGCTCTTCTCTACTCAAATGTTCCTGCAGTGAAATCTTCAACCCCATCATTGTCATGGTGGCATATGCAGCACTGCCGCAGATTGTGGGATTCTCATTACTACAGAAGGATGTGAGCACATGGTAACCATGACTTTTACTACTTTATATACAAAGACAACCTGCTGTATGGGGAAATTCCCTGTCAAGAGCTGAGTAAGGGGCCAGGGAGAGGGCTCAGTGGACTAGGTACTTCCCTAGCAAGAGCAAGGGCCTGAGTTCAAACTCTGGTTTCACAAAATAAAAGAAAGAGCTTAGCGAAATATCCACTCAACCAAAGGAACCTTGCAAGATGCAGTGTGAGTCCACTAAAATAAGGTGTGCATATAACCAACAGCTAGCAATCAGTAGCTAGAATACATGGTCACAGGACCAAAGACCAAGTGTAGGAATGACTCATCTTGACATTGTCCCCAGAGATCCACTGCTGAATTTATACAATGTTCATGACTTTAAACTAGGCTGAATTGGTATCTTTGGTTTCTTAAAGGGTGAGAACAATTGAAAGAAAATTTACTTTGAGGGGCATGAAAAGTGTTTGAACTGCAAGCAGCAATGAGTACAAAGCTTGGGATCTCCACATGATTTGACAGGCAAAGAAAGGAACTATTTTATTGGTTGAACTAGTCAACCCTCCATTAATGCCATGATGGTTAGTCGAGATTAAGAAGAGAAACATCTAGATATGTCTTATGAGGGTAGCTTATGAGGGAGTGAGCTTGGAGTCTGAATCTATACTTTCTTTCTAGCATTTTCTCGGCTGCCTGCTTCCTGGCGACCCCAAATGAATAACTACGCCCTCCCATGCCATTCTACCATGATGTTTCAACTTTATAACCAGCCAGCCTTAGGCTAAAACTTCTAAAACCCATTTTCCTTTAAGTTATATATGTTGGATATTTTTCCCCAAGAGTTCAGAGCTGACTAATAATCAGGTGGGTGCAGTACCAATATCACATGGCACAGAGAGCACTGTGTCTGAAGGTGATAGCGTGTCTTGGAGCATCTTTGGCACTTCCACATCAAGTGTAATGGTTTTGAATGCAGGGTTACACCTGTTCATAGAGAAGAACATGCAGAAGTGACACTCATCCAAAAAAATTATCTACATCATGGGAGGGATTGTGTGAGAGGCAAGAATGAGACTCACTGAGGGAGGAGCATTAAACAAAAGGAAGAATTGCAGCTCTGCATGTCTCTATGGTGTATTTTTAGGGAACAGCAACTGCTATCCCATTCTCAGTAATGAGTTAAGGTCTAAATTTCTTATTGATCTCAGTATCACAGAGTGTAAGAAGACATGAGTGACACGAGACACAGATTAACTACAAATCTTGATTACATCTTCACCAGTTATTTAGGTTAAAATCATAGCAGAGAAAATAAAAGACATGGAAGTTATTTAAAATATGTTTCAATCTATATATATTGCAGAATAAGAAATGAGATATTGTAAGAATTAAGAATAATTCTGTTTGAACAATTTATTGGGTGTTAATGTTACTTATATAGAGGGAAATGACTAGAAAATAAAGATTTTAGTGGGAAATAAATATTAAAATTTTAGTAGAGGATACATAATAATAATAAATTTCAAATGTAATTTTAGTTGGACAGATGAAAGTAAAATTCTGAATATCAGAAGAGGATTTTAAGGTAAATGCATATGTTTTTACATGGCATATATTTGGGATTTATAACTTCAGAAATAAATTAACTATGACAATAATATACATATGGAAGAGAAATGAGTAAAAGATCTAATTCTTAGGAATAGATCAAGACTTCATAGAGCTTAAAAGCATGAGCAAAAAGGTTGAAATAATACCATATCAGGAAGACAAATATCAAATTGTGTTCAATGATCATAAGCAAATAAGTATTTATGAGTGGTGAAGTAGTCAATTAATTTGATGTTTTGGTCCTAGCCATTCAAGGTCAGTGAGGACTCAGTTCATAAGAGGAATATCCTGTAACTCAGGTGTGTCCCAAATTTTCTGATCAAAGAGAATATGGGGCCACAGAGGAAAGTGATTGACAATGTACAATGTGCCAAATCAAAGTCAACTAGAGAGAAAACATTCTCTCAGTCTTTCACAGAGAGCAAATTGGTCAAGCAATGGCCTTGACACATCTACATGGCTGACACTGACAAGGATTTACAAACTTAGGTAAAGGGTTTAAGGCTAAATCCTGAGGGGATTTGATTGACCTTGTCAGATACAAAGTTACATTTCTTGTTATATAAGGGTTTTGTTTTGTTTTGTTTTTTTCAGAACCGGGGATTAAACTCAGGCACTTGTGCTTGCAGAGGAAGCACTTATTACACTGAGCCATCTCCCCAGCTCCTATTTCTTGTTATATAGGTCTTGCTTTATCTTGGTCTTAACCATCCAGTAGAAAAGTGTAAAAGCAAGACAGAAAAACTAAAGTCACATTAATATGTTGAGCTGTAAAAAGCACAAGTCAACTTCTGGCATTGCCAGTCCTATGAATAACTCAATATTATTATGGACTACTGGACTATATTGGATTATTTTGCTGAATTTATGCACCTACAATATTTAAATGGCGATAGAATACCCAACTCTGCCAAAAATAAACAAAAAGGGGAATATAAGTGAAGGACCATTTTGTATCTGTATATGCAAAATAATTAGGGTAGATATACTGCTACTTTCCCTTAATTCAATGAGAAGAAAGATTTGTACTAATATACTTGGACAGTATATCATGTTTGCATCTTGTGTTATGAGTAACTACAATGAACACAAGAATATACAGTGTATTAATTATTGTAAGTATTCTACTAACTTGTTTTGAAACTTTCTCATTACTATTTGTTTCTCAAAATTAGTTTAAAAAAGAATTTTATGTTGTTATATATAGTGATATACACATAAATAAGACTGAAGAGGAATGAACATTATAAAATACAAAGAAAAAGAGAATGAGAGCATGAAAAATTATCTCAACATGTACAACGACAAGGAGAGAAAAATGAAGTAGCATCTATAGAAAGATGGATTATATAAAAAGTTTTTTGTTGTTGTTCTTAATATGGACAATGCTACTGCAGGTTTATATATTCATAAGAAGAATTCCTGGATTGTGTTTTGGGAAGGTAGAGGCAGATTGTAGAAATAAAAAAGGTTCACAGCAGAAAGAGAAATTTTGGGGAACCACAGGGATAGAGCTCAGCAGCATAAGTGCCTGTCTGGAAAGCTTAAGGTCCTGAGTTCGATCTCCAGTACTGGAAAAAAAAAAAAATCATGGAATTCACACTAATATTGTGAAAATAGACATGAAGGTGAGTTTCTAGATAATTTATCTTGATTATTTCAGCTTATTAATGTTCCTGCTTAGGCAGACAATAGAGCTGGGAGTTCAATCCCCAAGCCTGCCATGCTGGCCTTGCCCCCAGGGCGTGTTGAGAAGTGATGGAGACTAGGTGTGGTGGTGCTCACCTGTAATCCCCGCTCTTGGGAAGCTGTAAACATACAGGTCACTACGAGTCCTATCTGTGCAGTGAGACCCTGTACACCTTGTCCTAAATGCAATAAAATAAAATAAAAAGGATGAATAAAAGAAGAGAGTATATGGTTTTCTTAAGAATCATGGCAATGATCATATCTCCCATATATATCAGAAATATAATGAGGTCAAATATAAGATTCTTATTTAGGGTTATTCCTAGAATGGCTTAGTTGGTATTTTTGGTGCTCTAGTGACACTGTAATTGGAAATAAGATGTAACAGAAAAGTGTGCCCTGGTCAGTACCATTTTCACAGCCAGTCTCACAGAAAAGATAATGATCAGCTATTCGCTCTTCTTGAGAGTCTACTCTGCAATGGCAGGGAGAACGTAGGGATCGATGCTAGGGTTTTTCATGCTGATTACTCCCAGAAAGGTCTTATTCTTCGGGAAGTGGGGTATTTAAAAATGTAAATTAACACCATGAATAACTATTACCTCAAAATATTAGAATGGCTACTACTATTTTTTACAAAATGTAAGTTGTTGATGAGATGTAGAGGAAGGTATCGTTGGCTCACTTTAATATAAATGATTACAATCATTATGGAAAACATCATGGAAATTCCTTTAAAAATTATTAGTCAAACTATTGTATCTAGCAATCTCTGAAATAGGTATAAGTATACAGGAAATACAATCGTTATGTCAGAGATACATATGTACTCCCATCATTCATCATAGCCAATATATGAAGCCAACCTAAGCACTAATCAGTGGAAGAATAGATACAAAACATGTGGAATACTTTCAAGCCTTAAAAAAACAAGTCAATATTGTCATTCACAAAAGTATATGAAATTTACTGATCATTATAATAAGTTCAACAAAGTACAGATAGGAATATCAATACTAAATACTATTCATTATAGATGGAATATGAGGAAGTTGAGCTCATGGAAGCATTGGCCAAGAGCAGAAGATAGAACATGAGGAGACATTGCTCAGAGGGTATAGAATTTCAATAAAACAAGAGGAATAGGTTAAAGGGATCTAATTTACAACATTTGACAAATTAACATAGCTACTGTATTAGAAATCACTAACTAAAATAACTGTGTATGGTATATGTTAGTTTAATATGCCTATTCTACCACACAAATATACCTCAAAATATCTACTTAAACATAAATACATACAATTTCTGTCAATAAAAACAAATAAATAATTTTGACATTGTTATATGGTTCACAATCTTTTCACATTGGAACAATTCTTAATTCTAAATCAACATCATTGAACACATGGTTTTTCAATGTGTATTAGTGTGATGCTGAAATTTATAGAAATTCCTATCTGATCAAATACTTGTTTATACATGTATTCTTTGATTTTCCTCAGTACAGCCTTTTAAAACAGAATAGTGGCAATTTATAAGGTGGTTTAACAGTGATATTTAAAACCTTCCCTGTTCAAATTTCCTTTGACAGATAAATGTCATTGCCCCAAGGAGACTGCTAGTCCCTGAGGTTCTTTAAAATCCTGGAAAACATTTGTTCTGAAACTTACACATAGTATTCACTTAATAAATACATAAACAATGGATTGAACCTTTTACTGGACTATGCGTAACTGAGTCTTCTGCCAATATTTCTTTAATCCCTAGACTCCAGGCGAGCTCACAGGACTCCCCCTTCCAGTCCACCACTGAATAACACTTATCTTCCAACACCACTGAGTGGGATTTATACATTTGTAAAGGCTGAGTTTTCTTCTCTTCTGGGTCTTTTCAGGCTTCCCAGCAGTTTTTTCCCCAGTCAATATTTAAATGACTTTTCTCCTTGTAATTTTGTCAATTAGTAATTCTATGTGTGTATGTGTGTGCCTTTATTTTTGACAAGTAGTATTCTACTGTCTACTAAAAGGACAAAAATGAGTTTTATAAATATTATTCATCTTATTTACATAATAAAAATATCACCAGATATGAAATCAAAATGCATCATCATCTATTTGAACTCTAAGTATTTAATTTAGGCTCAGGTTACAGATAACACAGTAAATGTAATTTGTCATCATAAATTCATTGTTATTTAATCATATGAAACTTTTGGTTTATCTTGAGCAAACTTTATAGTGATTTTAATATACCAGACCCATTCCTGACAGATACGATGAAACAGATTTATCACTCTTGACAAATTATATTGCAAAATGTCCTCTCATGACTGCCCATGATGGAAACAGCATTGCTGTATTCAACAGGAATGTCACCTGTGATTCCCATTCTATAACCTTATTTGGTGGCAATTACAACTCTCTGGGGAGGGGTTCTATGGTATTCAGAATGTGATATGGCTACAAGAATAATTGTATGAATGAAGGAAACCTGTAGCCCTTTAAATCAAACTAAATAGTGTTTTATTAAAGTGCTCAGCAAATCAATCTAAATCCAAGGATAATAAAGCCCTAATCAGGTGGTAGAAAAAATAATAGGTTGTCATGCTTGAGAAAAATAGGCAATCATGGAATGTTTTCTTTAATTAGGTCGTGTAAAGTGGAGGAACTGAGTAGGAACTGGCAAGACATTCATCATGAGCAAGGTGGGAAATTATTTAGATTACTGAGGAAAGAAAATTGAGTGTGATACACTTAGATTTGACTGGACAGAAAATTAAAGCATTTTTATTGCTATATGTTCTATTTGCTGGTGATAACTATAGACAGGCATAGGATTTTTTAAAAGCTCAGTTCAAACATTTAGTCGTCTACTTTGCTAAACCTACATATTTCACTTGCTTTGTGATAATTTTAGCTTTAGTGGTTCTCCAGTCCTTTTGATGTGTTTCCCTGGCAGTGTCGCCATCAGAGTGCCTCCCACCTCCAAGAGAATTTGGCTCCTAATTAAATTCAGATTGATTATTAAGCATTTTTCATTTTCTTCTCAAACTGAAATAATTAATTAATGTTGTCTAGGGTTGTTAGTATGCTGTTATATACAGGGGTAATATTGCAGATTATAAATTTCAGTAGTCAGATTTCTTGCTAGACACTGTTGCTGTCACAACTAAAACTAGTAAATGTGTATTCCTCTAAAGCCTTAAGTTAAAGATAGTAATGACATGATTTTAAATATTTGTAGACAACCACTGCAGGTGAAATTAGGCTTACCAAAATAAACCTACAAGCTCTTCCATTCCAAGTAGCATCATCAAATGACTGGAACATGTTTTATTCTCTATTATGAAGGTGAATTATGTATGTTTCAGTGATACTGCTAATTAAAGACAATATGAGCATATATTTGATGCCATATATTTGATACATTTTTGTGTCAATGAACCATACAAAAGAAGAATACACCATAGAAAAATCTGGTTAGTTTTAGTTTCCATGGATTCCAGCTATAGATTTACAATAAATGAAAGGTTGTTGTAGGACAAAATATCCTATGACTTCTCTTGCCCATTAAACTCCAAGGTAAAATCTTTTTAGAGAAAACATTTTTGTTGCCTTGTTCACATTCCCCTTGCCCACCTCAGAAAACCAATTGTACTTCTTAAGAAAGTACCAATGTACTTTCTATTTTAAAAGTCCATTCCTCTCTCAGGAGAATATTTGACCAGTGCATGGGGCAGGTCAGAAGTCCTACATTGTAAAAAATTCAAGAAATACCCCCAAATAGTTAAGGACAACATATTATGATAATACACACATACCCATGTCTACAACAGCATAGTTCATAATAGCTAAATTTTGGAAACTGACCATATGTCAGTCAACACATGAATGAACAAATGAATGAAAAAACATAGAATTTATATATCAGTGTATTACAGTTCTATAAAGAAAGATAAGCTTGAGTTGTTTGTAGGAAAATGAATGTACCTTGAGAGCATAATGTTAACTGAAGTAAATCAGGCACACAGTCTTAAATATGGCATGTTATTTTTCATCTATGAAGATCCAAAAGTATAGTTGGAGATATAGGGGCCCGATGCCTATTGGAAAGCATGAGGCTATACATTAAGTTTCTGATAATACACACACACACACACACACACACACACAAATTATAAATAAAGAACAAAATTAAACCTACATAAAAAATGGAAAGGAGGAAGATCTTGTTAACTTGGGAAAGGATTGAGAAGTGGAGGAAGTATGCAAGGGAAAGGAAATGAAAAGAAAGATGAGTTAAGTGTGTGTACTAGTTTACAAAAGGAGCATAAACATTATGTACTACACACATGACTAATAAAATATCTTTAAATGCCAGGAGTGGGCTGCCAGCCTTACATGTTGAATAATGACCATTAGTGTTTCTGCCCAGATTCCTTCTCCTTCACAGCACCATTTCTAGGACATATTCTGCACCATGTTTTAAGTGATTTCCACTGGGATTGAATACCTCTTCCTCAGAGCAAAAGCTAAACTTGGTATGAACCATAACCAACTTTCCTCTCTGACATTCTCACTTTATCTGAAACATAGGTTATAAATTTTGCATCTACTTTTATGGCAAATTGCAACAAGCACTCTGTACAATACTAATAGCTCAGCTGCTTATAAGATGAGAATTCTTTGTCTTACGGAGGGTATTGGGAACATTACAATCTAATTTCAACTTCAAGAACAATAAAGTAATCATTGTTTGTTTTCATCTCCATTCTCTAAGAGTCATTTCATTATAATTGATTCCAGGATGATATTATTTTGAGAAATTTTCCTTAACTTGACCAAGTCTGAGTTACTGGTTTTATAAATCATATCAATGATAACTCACAAAAAAATAATTCTATATTGTATGGATAAGTAGCTACTGAGAAATACTCTTTAAAGAGTAAGTTCTAAGAATGACAAGCCTTCTAACCTTTGTAATAAATTAATTATTTTTGAATTAAAAATTAATATTCATTTTGGAAAAACAGAATTCTACTTAAATGCAATTACTTCAAAATTCAAAATCATCAAACATTCTCCCATCATGTGTTAAATATTTATGTACTTTTTCATACCTATAGTATTATAAAATCTTTGCTTAATATGCTGAAGCAAAACAGTGTGCTAGTTCTAGAAAGATTAATTTTGACTCATAGTTTCAGGGGATCCAGTCCATTTTTAGCACTTCAAAGTCAGGAAAAACATAATGACAGAGCAACAGGTTACTTCATTGATGAATATAGAACCTCTTGGGTCAGTCACTTTCTTACAGCCTGGCTATCAACACAGGAGATTTCAGGGGAACTTTTCAACTCTAAACTATAACATGAATAGTATATTTAAAAGCAACAGATGTAAATCATCAAAGCAATATATTTTCTGTGACATGGTATACAATATTATTTTATTGACTAGTAAATCAGAATTTTTTGAAATAAAACTAACAAAAATCATTCAACTATAAAAGTAATTGGGTAATTGTGCCATGGCATTTCACGTAGGAAGTATGACTGGATTCTGCAAAAGGCAATAAATACCTCATGAGGCAAACTTAAATTCCTTGTATATTTAAATTCTCATAAACTGTAATTGCTTGTCTTAAGGAGTGCATTAAAGACAAGAAGGGCAAATTTTCCAACCCAAAGACAAAACTACAACAGAGATCTTTTGATTTCCAATGAAATCTGATCTTAATATCAGATTTTTAAATCATAAATGCCAACAGAATCATCCTGAAGACTTTGTAGAACTGCAGATTCCTTACCTTGATTCCAGGAATTTTAACTAAATAAATTGGGTTGGACCTCATAAGCATAAGATGCTTCTGTAAGAATCCCTCTAAATTCAGACAGTCCATAGATGATACTTACAGAGATCCTGGTGAAATTGGTACCTAAATTGAAATGTTGTATTAACACTAAGATGATCAATTATACTGAGCATAAATAATTCGCATCTTGCTTAGAGGAGGTATATAAGAATATACTGAGAAGAATATATTGTAGTTTCCAATGCATGGAAAATGGACACAAACAAATACTTGCTGGGAAGCAAACCACTCTTTAGGTTACAGGGGATTTGTAGATGATTTAAATTACTTGGTTTGCTCCCTGGAAAATATATGATGTCCCATTACCTTTGGGTAATATTAAACTAACGTAATACTTGTGTAGCTTTCATATTTCCATATGCTGCCTGGCTTTGTGTCAGTCTGAGCTCCAGCAAGGTCTCCTTGATTTAGTGGTTCAACAAGCCTGCCAAAGAGGTCCTATTGCCTTTCTTCCACCACTCATGAAGAACCAACCTACAAATCACTTGTCAACAACTTTGATCTACCTTGTTTCAGGTGGTTTACTCTCTGTCTATTATTTCTGGTAAGAGACCCGTGAAAATTAAATACAGACCCTGCTGATGCTTGACTGACCCAGCGCTCCATCATAACAGCAGTGTAATAGTAATAAATCATTTCAACTTTAATCTATTGTTATTGATGAATGTACAATTATTTGTCATCTAATATGCTGAAAATGATGACCAAAGAAATAGATCAACTTGTTTTCTTCTTCCAAGTGCGGCATTGATGGATTGTATCCCTAAGCTGTTATTACACGTATAATGTACTCCTCTGTACTGACAGCACAGCTAGTTTTTTAATCATTCCATAGTAATCAACTTAAGACAACACAGCAAGACTCATAACTCATGTTTTCTTCTTTTTTGGCAGTGATGGGAAATGAAAATGTTTTTATTCTTTTGAAATAATTCTTACCTGACGAGGCTGAAGATTGGTTTAAAATTGTAAATAAATGGTTGTTTATTGATGTGGAACTGAAATGTGACATATTAAAATGTCTCTTTCCAAGGGTTGGGGAGTTACTTGGGCCTGAAAGAAGTGAAGCTAGAAAGTACTTTTTCATTTTAACTGGTTCATTGCTACCTTGATATAATAGGCAATATTACAGGAAAAACAAAATTATTGATAAAAGTCCTCTGAAGAAATATGAAAATAAGGACTAACAATTCCTCCAAAAGCACTATTTCTTTGCTCCATTCTCTTCTGACAGATGTTTCTTAATGATCTATTTATTCTTCCATTACTAGTTCAGGTGCTGAGTGATTTTTCCTATGATGAATCACACAGATCATGATCTAAATAGGGCTATGATTTAAATGAAAACTGACTCAGAATAGCTTCCCTCTAATCCAAAAAAAAAAATAATGTACAACAACTTGGTAGAAGTTTTAACAATTGTAGGCGAGAAACAAAATAAAACTCAATCCCTGTGATAACTTGTTTTCATATCATAAGATAATATTCTTAGAAATTCTTACTAAACTCTGGCTTAAATCTCTATGTAGCCCTGGGACATACAAGTGATCTTCCCATAATCAATCAAAATGCTATAAGGGGTACTGCTGGATCCAGGTGAGAAACTCTTGATTTTCACCCAGAGCTCTTTTCTCATATCTTGGTAGGTGCTGGTATTGAAAATAATTATATTATTCATTTCTTGAATATATATATATATTTCTTGAATATACTATATATATAGTATATTATGCTAGAAAATAGCCTAATTAATATAATCTATTAAATTGATTATGGAAGTTAAGTCTATAGAGCAACAATACTGTGGAAAGTGTGAGAATGCATGGTTCTAGACCCCAGGCTCTGGAATCTAGCTTTGTGGTGGTTTGGCTCAAGACACTATTTGAATAGGACTCCAGGAGAAATAGATTTAAATGAAATTGAGTCCTGATTAACAGAGGTCAGAGAGATGAATCTTGTTCTCTTGTTCCATGCATTACTGGGAAAAGTTCCATGCTGGCTTTACCAGGAGGACATTTTCATTTCCAGTCAGCATAAGGTAAGAGTAGAGAGCCTGGCTCTGGACCACAGTGTCTACATCTTTGCAGGTGTGTACTGCCCTGGGTATGTGGAGCTAGGTATGTCACTCACTCCTTCCTGTCTTAAATTTCCCAATAGTCAAGTAGGAAGAATATATTTGCCCCTGTAGAGTTGCTAAGAAATCAATTGGATAAAATCTATAAGACTTATTTTTTTCAAATCCTGACATATAGTAAGCAGTCAATAAATACCAAGTATCAATATTACTCTTTCATTAATATTTAGATATTATTTTAGAACAATTTAAAATGCCAAGGAGAAGGTAGGTTGAAAGGAAGTGGGTATTTACTGAAAGTAATTGTGATTACCATTATTCAATTTTAAAATAATATCTATTCTTACTAGATATTTGAGAAGATATAAATATCAAAACAGGAAAGAACTACTGTTCTCTAGCTAATATGATTAAATTTTTGATCTTTAACAACAAAACAATAGCAAAGAAGCACCTCACTTAACTTTCAGGATTTTCTTTTATCACCCAGATGCCATAGTTTTACTAGGATTTAGAAGGAATGGGCAAAGTATAATAACATACCTCTGTCACTGTTAGCATACAGAGTGTTTTTGCTTCCCTAGAAGCATACTGTGCTTCACCCATTCATTCCTTCCTAAATCCTGGAAACAATTAGTCTTTTTTTCTATCTCTGTTGTTTTGCCTTTTCCAGAATATCAGATTGTTTATAGACTTTTCAGGTTGACTTCTTTCACTCAGTAATACATTTAAGCCCCTCCATCTCTTCATTGTTTAATAGCATACTGACTGGTTGTACCATAGTTCATTTAATCACTCACCTATTGAAGGACATATTGTTTGCTATGATCATTAATCGGTTTTTGGGTTTGTTTGTGTTTTTTGAAACAGGGTCTGGCTAAGTAGCCCTCACTGGACTAGCCTCAAGCTCAGGCAATCCGCATGCCTCAGTCTCATAAATTCTAGGATTACAATTATATGCCTTAATACTTAGCTATGATCATTAATTATGATAGTAAATTCTGAGTGTGTCTGTAGATGACTGACCAGAAAAAAGAGAGAGGAAGTCCTACACTAGATCTAGGTGGAACCAACTGTCTGTTACTCATTTCTCATTGCTGGGACAAATACCCAACACCCAAAATAAAGGAAGGAAAGGTTTAACTCACAGTTACTGGATGTTTCAGTTCATACTCAGCTGGCTCCAATGCAAAGCAGCACAGGGCCAAAGGCAAGAGTGAAGGGAAGGCCAACAGGTCAGGCAGCTAGTTAGCTGGCTGGATTTGGTACTTGTGTTGGTCCCCAAGCTTGGTATCCTGCTGTATGTACATTTTGGAATGGTAGTGTTTATCTTGTGCCCCTGAATGCTGGAAGTGCTTAACTTTTCTTTTGTGCAGGAACTTACAGCCAAGAGCTTGCCTTAGATCTTGGAGGAGACTTGGTACTTGGACTTTTCAGCAATGCTGAAGCTATTGGGGCTCTTCCTTCCTTACATTGTAATGCAAATTACCTGCCCCAAGGCAAATGAAACATCTATACCCACAATAATCAATCACAAACTCCAGGAGCTACCCCATGACTGCATGAGGCTTTAGGGGACACCTATACATAAATCATAACATGTTGTCCCTGGATCCCCAAAGACTCAGGAACATCCCTTTATGCAAAAGGCATTTTAGTTCATTTCTAAGAGTTGCCAAAGTCCAAGTAGTTTCAGGATTGCTGAAAAGTCCAAGTCTGAAGTCTCATCCAAGATCTAAGGCAAGCTCTTAGCTGTGAGCTCCTACACAAAATAAAAAGTTGAACACTTCCCAGCATTCAATGGCACAAGAGAAACACTGCCATTCCAAAAGGTACACACAGCAGGATACCAAAATCTGGGACCAGCACAAGTACCAAATCCACCAGGGCAAACATTAAATCCTATAGTTCCATATAAAACATCCAAAGCAATCTGTAACAAATTGCGAGCTCCTTGTGGCTCCTCTCCTGTGGTACACTTGGTGGCAGATCCCATAGCAAACCTCTTAGGCCAGCTTTGCTCCTTCCTCACAGTTTCCTTTAAGTGACCCATGTTCCTGGCTTTCCCAAACTTCTGGGGTTTCCACTGAATAGGCTTCTCTCTCACAGCTTCACATACTGCCCCCTCAGAGGCACACCGCCTGGCCTCCCAGGCCTCTTTCTATCATGTTACATACAAGGCAAAATGCTAGAAGAGCCAAGGGGTAGCTAAAAGCTCTTGTACAGCAGATGTGAAGTTCAATTCTCAATATCTCAGAAACAAACAAGGCAAATACTCCAGATTTAATCTCATCATCAATTGAGATTTTGTCTGATATGCACAGTAAGCCTATAAGCTAGGGAAGAATGATGAGTGTTTCAAGATGTGACTTTTTCTGTGCCTTGTTGTTTTTAACATATGTCTGAGACAAAATTCTAGCCACATAGAAAGTAGTAAAATCATCTCATGAAGTATAAATTCACTTACTTTCACTCAAGTCTGTCTCTGTTATGGAAGGATGCAGGTATGAACAAAAGTAAATGTTCTCAAAGGAAGTTGAGTGTTCTAAAATTTCCAAACTGAGATTAAAAGTGGGTCCATTTATTAGCTGTTTTCTGCAATGACAGGAAACAATTGATTGCTCTCATAGTCTGTAGACCCCTCCTAAACCACTAGGCAGTAAGTAACAGTTGATGTGTGATTTATGCCATAGTTTTCAATACCTGCCCCCTATGTTTTAACCACCCATGTTATCATGTTGAATCAATGACCTTCTGAATTTATATTAATCAGTCATCCCACAATATCAAATATTCATTTACTTTATTCTTTAATGAGTTTCTCTTTAATCATCTCACATCCATTACTGTTTTTTATAATGTTCCTGCTTTTTGGGGTTACAAAGGGTTGTATGCTCTCCTTTCAGTGATGACATTAGGTAAACCTAATTTAACATAAAAATATATCACCTATAATTCTGAAAAGTCAATCGTGTTGTGACTATAACTACTTCTAATATTTTTTCTCACAACTTTGCAATTTTCTATATTAGATTTTCTTTCAGTCTTAGAATTTTTTTATCTTTTATTTATATGTTACAGGGTCTTGTCATTCAGCTCAGGATGATAGTGGTCTTCCATGTCACAGCATCCCCAATACTAGGATTACAGGTCTTCTCCACCAGGCCAGTTTCAGGGCAGGCACAGCTTAGTTACTGGGGATCATCGAACCGGGTGCTTGTGCTTGCCAGACAGGCACTTATACCCCTGAGCTATCTCCCCATATCAGTCTTAGAACTCTTTACAGATTATAATATTTTGCAAGTGAAATCCCTTGCGTTCTTTTCATATTTATTAATATCTAACTTATTTGTCTTAGTATAAATAACACTGTTCAGGTTATTATGTACAAATTTTATTATGATAAGAATTATTGAGAATGAGTCAAAAAAGACCAAAAGCTGTACAGTATTGATTTTTAGCATGATTTTCATAAATCAAAATTCAATGTACAAATACATAAATATATTTGTAATAAAAAGACAATCTTAGAACACTTTATCCTATTCAATTATGTATTTAATTAAATATTGTTTTTAATAGTTAATAAGTTATCTGAAAATATATAGTTCCAAAATTTCAATTTATGATATTAATAGACTCTAATAATCACTGGTTATTATGTTGAAAGTATGCTGGTTCAATGGAAGAAGACTAATACTTTTCAAAACTTGCAAATGATATCTACACAGACAGAAGTTTTTTGTCAATATGATCTATACATGCTGAAATTTCAATGTCTTTTACTTTAGTGATGAAAATAGAAAAAAAACAGTTCTAATGTCTACAAAATCACTATTATATACATATATTAAGTCATGGATTATGAAAGGAAAGGAGCAGAACACGCAGGTAGTTATTCTCTAAAAAACTGTTCAATTTTCATCAGATGCTACCAACATCTTAATTATATGAAAGATATTAAATATTTATTAATTGTTCAATGTAGTGAAATTAAGTACCATCAGAGCACCAAGTTTCTCCTTTTCTTTATGCTGCCACAAAACTTACTCTACAAACTAGAAACACAAATAATAAGAATTTGTAAAAACTGTCTCTGTATCAGATGATTTGCTGAAGACATCAAAATATTTACATATTGATACTCTTATTTAGTGTATCTAGAAATTAATTACTTGAGATATAAAATTTTCTCTTTTTATTGTGAGTCAAAATCTAAACTAAAAGGCGCTACATCAACTTAAAAAATAATTTGATGGGCAGCTGGCAAGATAGCTCAGTGGACTAAAGCACCTGCTTAGACAAGCTTAGGCAAGCACAAGGACCACAGTTTGATCCCTGGCACCACATGCTGCATCAGCCCTGTCACAATGGCAGCTTGAAGCAGCCAGCGACTGGGCATGGTTGTGCATGCCTGTAATTTAATCTCTAGGGAGGTTGAAACCAGGAGGATCACTACGAGTCCAAGCTGTGTAGTGAGACTCTACCAAATATATTTAAAAAAAAAAAAAAAAAAAAAAAAAAACTGAGAGGCCGGAAGATAGCTCAATGGACTGAAGTGCCTGCTTAGGTAGGCTTAGGCAAGAGCAAGGACAGCAGTGAGATCCCCAACACCACATGCTGTGTCAGGCCTGCCCACAGGTAGGTCAAGCTGGCCAAGGTCCAGGTGCGGTGGTACACACCTATTATAATCCCAGTGCTGGGGAACGTGAAGGAGGATCAATATGAGTCGGGCTTGTGTAATGAGTCCCTGAAACTACCAAAAAATATTTTGTAAAATGAATGCAGAGTAACTGAATACCAAATACTAAAAGCATTTTCCATCATCTCAGACCCTCTTGCTGTAATATTGAAATCACTGTCTAGTTAATGGACTATGAATAGAAGTGATGTATTTCATGAAAGAGAAGAAACAAGGCTGAGTAGGCATGATTCTTATCTTAAAATTTCTATGAAAGCATCTTCCAGATGACAAAATTCCAAAAATATTTTCTGTACTAGCTTTTTAGTGCTGCTATAGAAAAATAAAATAAAATAAAAATCCAGTGGCTTAAACAACAAACACATATTGTTCTTCCAGCCCTACAAGACAGAACACTGAAAATGAAGGGTCAGTGGAGGTGTACTTTTCTGCAGAACATGCAGAAAGGTGTGTCTGGGACCAACTTTCTAGTCCCAGCAATGTCAAGCATTCATTTCTTGCCTACCAAAAGCCACTGTGCCCCTGTGTCTCCTCATATGGTCTTTCATCTGTGTGTTCCTTCTCTGTGTCCAAATCTCTCCCTTTTTAGAAGGATACCAGTCATAATGGATTAAGCTGACTAATGATCTTATCTTGAATACAACTGCACAGAATCATGTTTCAAAACTGGTCTATTCTGAGGTACCTGGAACTAGGACTGCAGCATGAAATTTTCAGGCATGTAATTCTGTACATAAAACTATTCACCTGCATTGGATGTGCAAGCAAGATATTAATCTGTGTGTTTTTTATATACTGAAATGTGATTGATATATTCATTATTTCTCTATATTTTTATCACCGGTGAGTTTTATTCTTGACTTATTTTCTTGCTATACTGACTTAACACCATAGTAACTTTCCTAATTTTCCCTTTCTCACTTTCCATGGCATTGCTTCTTAGAACAATTAAATATAACTTTGAGTATGTACCATAACAAAATTGTGATGCACAGGCTTAGGTAAAGCAGAGTCTGTAAAATTGCTTCCCTGAGTATTGTTCCCACTTTTTTTTTCTTTTTCATTCATGGGAAATTGTTAATGGTCAACATTGATTTCAGTCCCCATAATTAACCCCAGTTAAGCTCCATAATTAACCCAAATTTCCTAATTTTCTTTTTTAAGAATGGTCAGTCATTATGATAAGGGCAATCCAATGACTGTGAAAAGTTAGATATGCACAGTAAATGATAAATTCTGAATTTACGTAGAGGTATACAGATATTTCTTCATTATAGTCATATATGGACATAGATGTTTGTCACATAAAATACTTATATTCAATCACATTTAAGCACATTTGTTACTCCATGCTACTATAATACTCCTAAAGCTAACATTTGGTGCTATAATAAATTATATAAAAGGTTCAGTGGACAGAGAAGTCAACAGTTTCAATGTGCCAGGTTAGTAATGGCTCCAAATTGCAAGCTTTTGAGTATTTGAAACTTTTTTTTAGAGCATAGGAAGGGGAATTCAAAAGCAGAAAAGATACACTGATGTGAAAAATACAACTCTTATTAGAGGAGAGGTTTTAAGGAAAACACTATACTAGTGGTCACTTTCATCTCTTTTCTTCCATGCTCCTTACCACTCAGCTTTCATAGTATCTCTTGCACCATGTTAGAGGATGCGTTTATTTCCTGGTTTGCCCAACCAAAAGACTACAAATTAATTGTCAGAACAAATGGTACCTTGGTCATTGGGTTTTGTTAGCAGTTACTCATACCTGACCAATGGTGCGGACTAAATAAATGTATGATTCTCCTGGTTATTAGACTAAGTCTGACTGTCCTTTTTTGCTGCTATTTATTTTTTCAGTATCTGGTGACTTCTGTTTCCCAAAATTAAATAAGATAAAAAGTAAGAAAACGAGTTGTAATATAATTTTTAAATACATCTAAAGGATAGCTGAATTTCAAAGTGAGACTTGCTAAGTGATGGGTCTCAACCCCTCTAACCAATTCTAGCTTTGACTGTGGTATTTTAGTGCTCATTAAAAAAAAGTTGAAGCATACACTTTGTAGTGAAGTCTGATTACATTTAGTGTGTGTATTACTATTTCCAATATTTGATATTCAACATTATTTGAAATCAGTTTGTAGAATAATAATTATTTTCCTGTTTTATTGCTTAACTTGTTCGGGCTTTGGGATTCGCATTAACCATGGAATAACAAAAACTACTCAGATATTTGGAAACTGAAATCCTGAGTATGTAGCTGCATGAACCTCTCATGTTAAAATTTATTTTAGAATTTTATGATCAGTTTATATTTCCTTATGTATGGTTTCACATTTTATTTGTTTCTACCAGTGTTAATTAAAATGAATTGCTGTAATTAGTATAAATTGCACTATAAGATAAATAAAGCATTTAAAGCTATCTTGAGGCCACAATTGCTCAAATTTTAGTCAGAAATGTCCCAGTTCCTCTTCTCCATGTGGTACCATTAAAACAGCACACAATTAATAAACATAACTTGTAAGGAAACCTAAAAATGATGCCAATACCATTAGTTCCTAGTTACTAATGCTGATATAAAATTGTATCAGAACAATATATCTTTTGCAATGAAGCCAATAATATTGAAATATTTGTAAATAGTTATTTTATAAATTTGTTTTATAGCTACCCACGTTATTTATTCCTCAAAAACCTTAGGAACACATCATTTTATAAGATTTGTAGTGTATTCATCTCAGTATAAAACTATACAACTATTTTTAAGCATGAAGACAAAAACAGATGTTGATTTTCAGGCTACACATTTGACAAAAATATAACTTGATTTTTTAAACTAACTTCATTGTTTCTGTGGAATTCTTTTCCAACTAAGTAATAAAATTAATTTACATAACATAAGATTTTCACTGTAGGTCTTTTTTCAGTCAGTTCAACTTAACTAAGAAAATTAACAATTACCTTTTTTCTCTGCCTGGGTATCTTAGGCACCCAGGATTAAATTGACCATGATATCAAAAGAATAGACCTAACCAGAGGCTGGTTTCTGTCTAAGATTGCCTTGCTGCTTGATGAACTCATCTGATTCTTCAACACAGGCAGCTGATGCCACAGACTGCAGTTGCTGTCAATACCTTTGTCCATTATGATTGCTATATCAAATGCTACTGATCAAGTAACTGATAAATAACACATTTATTTCTTAAAGTTCTGGAGGCTGGTAAGTCATACGTCAAAGTATCTGTACATTCAGTGCCTGATGAGGATCCACTTCTTAATGCCTGGAACCTTGTTTTTTTTTTTTTTAATTGAAGCAATGCAACCACAAAGTACCACTTCAACAAGGTACCAATACACTGAACTTGAACAAATGTCTCTTTGAACAGAGATGCAGCAAGCCCACTTTTTCAAGTTCTTAAAAACAAGTACGTGAGCCAGGAATCAAACAAAGCACAGGACAACTAAAGAAAATATTATAGCATCATGAAGGAGTATATATATTCTGTATCAGTTTCAGGATTTTTGATCTATAACTCTTGGCAAATATATTTTTATTTTATTTTGTTGAGAGATAAATATCAATGAGAGAGTTTCAAAGCTGATTAATAGGAAACACTTCTCACTGCTGGTGGGAATGTAGACTGATGCAACTATTATGGAAATCAATGTCATATCATAGTGATATATGTGTGCCTATGTTTATAGCAGCACACTTTGTGATAGCCAAATCTTGGAAACAACCAACATGCCCGTCACATGAAGAATGGTTGAAAAGATGTGGTATTTTTATACAATGGAACCTTCTTTTTATACATTCATACAATCAAAAGGGTCAGTTTTTTTGTTTCTTGCTGTTTTGTGGGGGAGGTGTTTTTTTTTTTTTTCATACAAGAAAACTATTCCATTCATGAAGTCTCTGTCCTGCTATCTGAAACACTTCAAAATCTCTGTTTGCTAAGCTTACCACCTTTGTTGTTAGGATTTTAACAAATGAATAAGGGAGATAAAACAGCCAGAAGATAGGAAAATATCTAATACTTTAAGGACCTAATCATGTCTTTCACATTTTTATTAGATTCTTCAAATCACATCAAGTTAATGTATAGTGGGAAAATTCCTATTTCTGTAGTTTCCCAGCGTTACCTATTGAAATTAGATCAAATGGCCCTTCTATTCTCACAATCTATAAAACTACCAGGGGCTATCATATCCCTGGAATTCAACCCCTCTAGCAAAATCAATCTTCCACCTCTCTAGCAAAATCAGTCTATGCCCACTATCTCTATAAATGCTCATATGTCCTCAGCAGCTAAACTGATCCTTCTATTCTTTACAGTCATTTTTCTGCAGTAAATGTGCTTACTTAAAAAATAGGTAAAGAAGAATTAACATAATAATGAAGAATGATCAAAATAACCAAATCAAGAAATCAGTGGTCAATGTGTTTCTCACCTGGGCCTGTTTCCAAAGAGAAGGTGCTGCCCATCAATGATAGTAAGACATAATTCTTGCCATCCTACCTTAACTTCTTTTTTGCTGGGACTAAGTATCTGACAACCAGTTAAAGTAGAAAATGTATATTCTGGCTTGTAGTGTGCAGAGGTTTTAGTCCATAGTTTGCCAGCTCCATGCCAGAATAGCATGGCAAACGTATACAGCAGAGGGGAAAAAAAGCTCATGAAGACATGCAGGCATAAAGCAGCAAGCAGAGAGTGTTCTTTCTTTAATTCCACTCAGGCCACAAGCCCGTTGGATGGTTCACCTTCACCCAGAGTGGGCCTGCCCATTATACACACCAAAAACTATGCTAAACAAACCAGAGGACTAATCCAGTTATCACATTCTCATGATCCAGTATCATTCAGGGTGTAATCCTGTATCAAACACATGGTTTTGATATATGGTGCAATTTCATCTCCAAATTCCCCCCTACGAGCCCATGAGACTGAGGAGATATCAAGGTATAAGTCATTACAGAAAATACTCAGTCATCTCACCTGCAACAAGTGTTGCATAATGGGACCATTAATACCATTGGATAATGCAATCATCTAAATCCTGACAAACTAGGTTTCCAATACACTGTACTAGTATAGCCCAAGCTAGTTGCACACATATGAATACAGCAAAACAATTTGATATATCACATTGTTAAGAGGTTCATTTACCTGAATCCACATCTTCAGTTTATTTTATACTAGGCCATAGACAAGAGAGTGATTTATATTTTCTAGAGTTTTAGGTCTACAATAATAGGAGAAAAATGGTGAGGAGAGGTAGGCAAGCATCCTCTAAAATGGCAATTGTGCTACCATTCTTCCCCTTTTTCAAAATTCTATAGTATGACTTTTCCAGATCTATGCTACTCTACTAACATCCAGGCTTCTGACATATTTTGGATCATAACTGTACAAGCCTTTCAACAGTTTCTTTTATAAAAGGTCTTTCAATACAGCTGCATTGCAGAATTTAATGTTTTTTGCTGTTCATAAACATTAAGCCATGACTTATTGGTCTTTGGCATATGGTTATATAAAACTTACTTTATGCACTTAATTCACACTCATAGGTGAGATTTTTCATGTTCATAAGTGAAAAAAGATAGCTTCAAGCTACCTGAGCATTTCAGAAAAACAAGTTGAAAGCACAGTGAGAGCATCATAGAAAGTTGGGGAAACCACACCGGAGTCAGTGCCAGGTGCTACACAGTAAGGGTCAGAGGCAAGGCCTTGGTTATCGATTTCATACAGTTGAGTTACACGGACTTTATTCTCCTTGGGACTTGGCCAGAAACACCATTTATTAAACCTTATAACACTATATCATGAAGGTTAACTCTTTACTTTAAGGGCCATTAAGAGAGCTTTATTATTAGTTTGTAATTTTGTATGTTTCAAGTGGAATGACATTATTTTGCTCAAGTGGGTAAAATGAAGTACAGTAATTGTAATTGTTACTGCCAGACTCCTCTGCGGGCCTCACAGGATTTTCCAAAAGTAAAATGACAATGTATCATCAACAACCTGGCCACCACCCACCAAGTGATTCCTGGCATGTTCCCAATGTCTCCAGCACTTCTTGGCTATCCCTAAGATATAGAGCATGTTGAAGTCCAGTTTTTTTATATTTATACATTTTTCTTTAGTCCTAGATAATTCCTCATCACTGAGTCATTTTTTAACACAGTACTCCAGTTAAAAATACATCAAGCTCTTTCTGGGATATCTTGACACCGATTCATTTTTATATATAAAAAAATACATGTTCAAAGGAACTAATGGGTGGCATTATGACCAAGTGACAGAGCGCAGCATTACCCCTACAAGATGGATAGCACTGACAGAAGATGATAAACTGGAGTACCTGAATGCTCATGATAATTTAAATATATCCACTTAAGAAAAGTACAGTTGAGAATTAAGGAGAACCAACACATCACAATGAATCTGAATATTAACATGTTCATGCCTCAGGCCTCCATTACCTGGTCGTTTTTATCACTTGTTGCCAGTTTCCCTCTTTCATGTTCATCTTTCCTTGTTTAATATTTGTCTTTATTTTTGAAAGACATAGTGCACACATATGCTCACACACTCATGCACACATATTATTACACACTTGCATGCAGCTAAACTAACTTCTGATAATTTCTTAACTGCTCTGTACTTTTGCATATCACTGGGATGTTTTTATTTTGACTTAAAACTATCTTCCTTCCCTTAGAGAGAGTATTTGCTCACCTGAAATAGGTCCAATACAGTTCTTAATTCTTTCAGAGAAATGTAAAAGAAATTGGAACTACTCTAAACTACACAATGTAAGTACCACTTACAAAGATACCACTTCTCATAGAACTCAAATATAATGGGGAATGTATGAGATTTTCTATTGTCTTTGATGAGGTCATCAAAAAGGTCCAATTCTTTCACATGGAGTAATGAGACAGCAACCAAATCATAACCACACTTTTCATACACTCAACTGGATGACTTGTGAAATATATCTATGGAGTACATATCAATGAATTAACAAACTTCCCAAACACAAGATTTACCAACACATTTGGGAATGGAAATGTTCTACAGCATTCTTTATAATCCTCAAAGAGAACTCAGGTCAATTCTGAATGACTTTGACTGGAACATATCCAGAGATTGATACATAGAAACAGCTACTGAATGAAAAGAAACAACAAATAACAACAAATATGGCTAATTTGTAATAAGACGCTCAATTTCAGAACTTCTAAATTTAAAAACAAAGTACAACTGTTTAGCCCCTTGACACAGTAGAAAAGGAAATTAAGGTTGGTTGTATTGAGTAAAGAATAACTAAATGTTGGGACTGGCAAGATAGCTCAGTGGCCTAAAGCACTTGTATAAGCAAGCTTAGGCAGTGCAGGGACCATGGTTCAATCCCTGGCACCGCATAATGTGCCAGCCCTACCCCCAGGATGGGCTGAGCTGGTCAAAAGCAACAACAAAAAGGAATAAATAAATGTTCATTGGTGCCTGCCTGGAAATCCCAAGGTCCTGCATTTGATCCCAAGTACCAAAATAATCTAAAAGAGCTTGGGGGGGGAGGGAGAATATCTAGCTTTAGCAAATTTCACATACGAAGATAGATATTAAGCTTTTAGATATAATGCCTTATTATCCAGTCATGGTTAAATAAATTTACCCTATGTTCTCTTCTATAACATAGTAATTTATACTTCATAAAAATACTGCAATGAATGTGTAAAATAATATCTGGGTGGCTTCCAACCCAGTTACTTGCACAAGGCAAATCCCTCAATAACCCTCATATTTTTCTTTGACACATACAAGATTGAACTTATATCACTATTCCTAAATTTTGTTACATGTTAAATTTGTGTGCCTTATGTCATTTTCATATATACTTTCAGTAGAAAATCTGTAACATTATTTTCAGTATGAATGCATATATATATATATATGATTTACAGAAAGATTTTTTTTTCCTTTTCTACTTACTAGTTTATCAAATACTATGCATTAAAAAATGTTATATATTCATGCATAATAAAAATGCTATGAATTTATTTCACCTGTATATAATTCATGGATATGTGCAATTATCACATTGTTTAGGTATTACAAATTATGACCCAAAAATCATGTCATGAAAAATGTTTTAGTGTAGATAACAAACATAAAATTACTAATGTAAAGATGTTGGTTACCAGTTTGAGGTAACAAATCATTTCAAAAGCTCCTATCTACATAAAATGATTGCTATCATTCAATTTCTCTGGATAAGCAATTCAAACAGGAAACAATCAAGGGGCTTATATCTCTCCTTTTATATCTGAAGCATCACTTAAAATCTTCCCTTCCACTCATGAATGTTCTAGTTTCTATAACTTCAAAATTTTAAGTGGGGTTTATTTTCTTAGTTTATATTGTACGCAGACTCTCCCAACCCCAGGGCAGGGGTGGCACACACAGGATCTCAGCCCCCTACCCATGCCCAGGCTCAGGAGTTCTACAAAGTGAGTGCCCTGGTCCTCTGTGACTGATTTAAACTTTTTAGCTTTTCAAGTTGACCCAGTTAATCAAATCCTAAGAGTAAGAGTAAGTAAGTAAGAGTAAGAGCACAGTCTTCTCTACACTGAGATGTAGAACAGCTGAGATACTTTGTTCAGTTTCTAGATTTAAAAATTTGCCTAAAAAAAAACTAGATAAAAGAGCGAATTAGAGGCAGGGAGATGGTTCAGTGGAATAAGTGCTTCCCGGGCCAGCACAAGGGTCTGAGTTCAATCCCTGGTTCAACCAAAAAAAAAAAAAGCAAATTTAAACCAATCATAATAGGGAAAATTATTTTAAACATTAAAGCAGAAAAATGAGCAACAGAAAAACAATATGAAATGAGATAATATGAAACTAAATCATTCCAGCATACACCCATAATTGAAAAATATTAAAGTGCTTTAAGACAAAGAGAATATGAAAACTAAAGTAAATCACAAATAAAGGTAGGTTAATTAGTATTGACAGTATAGAAAGAAAAAAAATAAAATAGTGTCCTGAAAAATTGAATGCCAGTACATAAAATCACAGAAGAAAAGAAATAATCCTTAGAAAAACACATATTGCCAAAATGGACCCAAAAGAAATAGAAAATTGGCATTGACATGTGACAAAGAATAATGATGAATCAGCAATTTTTAAAAATTTTTAACGAAGATCAAGAATTCATAGTCAAGAATTTTAAGAATTAAACCAGTTCTTTTCAAATTCTTACAAAAGTAAAATAAGAAAAACTTCTCAATACATTTTACGAGGTCATCATTATTTTGATATCAAACTAGACACAAGAGAAGAAAATTAGAAAACAATATATGAATGCCAGTGCAAAATTATCTTTAAAATGTTGTGAATCATATTTAAGATTCAAGATTTGTGTTCAGAATAGATAAGGAATCAAAGCTAAGCATAAGGAAAGGATGCATTAAACAAGAGGAAAGATAAGGATGTTGTATGTGTCATATCAATATAGAATGATCTGCATGATAATTATCTATTAGGATATTAATCATGAAACCACAAGGGTGAATGAGATAGTTCAGTGGACTAAGCGCCTGCTCAGGCAAGCTTAGGGACTAGGGTTCAATCCCCAGAATCACATGCTGCACTAGCCCCATCCCACGGGCGTGCTAAGCCCATGACTGAGTCCAGGAGTGGTAGTGCATGCCTGTGGTCCCAGCCCTGGGAGGCTAAAAACAGGAGGATCACTAAAATTCTGAGATATATAGTGAGGCCCTGCAAAAATACATTTAAAAAAATCAAATAATAAAACCACAATATTATTCTATTTTTAAAAAAATCATAGTTATTAAATATTATGGGCTGAGAATACAGCTCAGTGTCATGAGTGCCTGGCTGGCAAGCAGAAGGTCCTGAGTTCAATCCCTGATACCACCAAAATATATATATATATATATATATATATATATATATATATTTCCTTTTATATATATATATATATAATATGTATGTATATATAATATGTATGTATGTATATATATATATATATAATATATTGGTAAAGCTGTATAAAAACTGGAACTTCCATATGCAGTTAATGGAAATAAAAGACATGTAATCTCTTTGGGTAATACGTTCTTACAACATTAATCATACTGGGTGATTTATTGTTCAGGCTTCTAGATAAAGGAAATAAGAATATATATCCATGTGTATATAAAAACTTATAATATTCACATCAGCTTGCTTTTAACACATCAAATTATAAACACACATTTTTTATTTTTTATTTTTTTGTCTTTTTTTCCATTTATTTTTATTTTATTAAAATACAAATGTCAATCAGACAGTTTCAAGACACCTTAACCATACAGAGTCGATGAATTAATACATTGCAAACTGTTTTCATAATGTTTTGGTACTGTACAAGGTGCATACATGAAATTATATTTACAGGTTTTTTTAAAGATGAATTATATCAAAGATTCAATAATTATTTACCTAGTGGATGACCATAGCACTAAAAGCCGACATAATATCCTGTCCAACCACCATTAGTGCAGATCTTGCCTCTCATAGAATTATGTAGAAGCACAGCGTTATCTATCCCAACTGTACTGTCTATACACACACATCCTGATTTTTTCTTTCTACAACCCTTCCTT
>PVKA01014545.1:8046-52257 GCA_004027165.1 Ctenomys sociabilis
AAAAAAAAAAAAAAAAAAAAAAAAAAAAAAAAAAAAAAAAAAAAAAAAAAAAAAAAAAAAAAAAAAAAAAAAAAAAAAAGAAAAAGAAAAAAAAAAAAAAGACTTTTAATCTTTCCTTGTTGTTTTCCTTCTGTATGTTCCAATTTCTCTATTACACATTCTATAATTGCCAGTTCTGGGATATTTGTGGCAAAAAGTTAAAAACTCAAACCATTCAACTTGAATAAATACTGTAAAAAACAAATACAATATTGATGAAAAAATTCCATTTTTACTTAGTAAAATCTGAAAATTTGCAAATTTAAAATACTCTAAAAGTTAACATCTATAAGGTTTATAACAATTTGAGACCTATAAGTGTACTTCTGGATGTAATAAAGGGGGCGGGGAGATAGCTCAGTAGAATAAGCACTTGTCTGGCAAGCGCAGGGTCCTAGAGTTCAATTCTTGGTACTGCAAAAAAAAAAATAATGGGTGGAAATTTATTTAGTAAAACTGGTGAAACCATGCAAAAATCTATTAATGTTGATATGTTAAATGATAGTATTTAATTATGTAAAATGCTGTACTTCTAGGAGGCTCATCTATTAGCTGAAAAATAACATGACAGCTAAAAATAAAACTTTAAATGGTTTACAGGAACCATATATTTTATAATCATACCCATATATGCTTAATTTTTCATTTTATACACTGTCAATTAACTGATTAATTATAACTGGGTTAGGCTTACTTATAAAGATTTCAAAAAGGCAGAAAATCATTCAAATTCATACTACTTGAGTGTTTATCCTAATTTTAGGTGCCATAATTAGTATCAAAGATTTATGGGCTTGGGGAGATAGCTCAGCGGTCTAAATGCCTCCCTGGCAAGTGTAAGGACCCGGGTTCAATCCCTGGTATTGCATTTGATCCCTGGTACTTTATGCTGTGCCATCCCTGGAACCCTGGGTGCACTGTGCAGGCCACCGAAACTAGGCATAGTGGTGCATACTTATAATCCTAGCTCAGAGGGGGCTGAGACAGGAGGATCACTATGAGTATGAGCTGTATCACAAGATCCTATATCAAATAAATAAATAAATAAATAAATAAATAAATGATTTATAAGACATGATCCCAATACTGTTGCATAACTATTGAAAGCAGCAATGGTTAATTTCTGAAAGAGGTACGGAAAGAATTTTATGAAGTAGGAACAAAGTTATTAATAAGGATGAGAATAGCCAGCAAACTATTCTTAAACAAGGAGCTAGATTTGAAAGATAAGCAAGTTTTGGCTAAATAGAAGACCATAAATACTGTGGGTGAGAATGAATGTAAAATCTGTCTTCAGTAGAGGCTATGTGTGAAACATTGGTAGGATAAATATAATTAAGTAGAACAGTCTTCAATGTAGTTGAAAAAAACCTAACTTTACCCTATAAGCAACAGAAGAAACACCAGTAATTTTTTAATTGATCAGAATAATAACAGCTTACGCATTATTTTAGTGGTTGTATATAGTATGAATTGGAAAAAAAGGCAAGGAAACTAGTTGGAATATCAACACAAATTCAAGTAAATGTGATACAGGACTAAAAGCAGCAAATGTACATATATGAAACACTTCAAATATAAACAGGTAAAACTCAATGATAAAAGATGAATGAAATGGCTTGGTAAAGAATGTCAAAATTTCTAAGTTGATGAAGGAAAAGGACAGTTTTTTAATTAAAAAAAATAAGATAGTGATTCTGGAGAACAATCACATTGTTTAGAAATTCAACACATGCACTAACATTCAGCTGAACCACTTACTGATCACATATAAATGTACTAATCTCCTGACTGCTTACCAAAGCAGCACAGGAACAAGGAAACTGGATGTTATTTTGTACTCAAAATTTTAAATCTCATTTTAACAATTTTAAGTTAACCAATCTTTCTAAAACTGCAGTTCTACCTTGATAATGAACTATAAAGCATCAATGAAAAAATATTCAGAAAATACAAGATTTGTATAACCTTGTTCAACTCAACACAGAATTACTTTTTGACTAATACTTGCATAAAATTATCAGCAACTACTAAGTTGGCCACTTCACTGTTCATGCCTTTAATGAAAACGATATAACTCGTGTGAGCTGCTGGAGCTCTGCAGCAAGCAAGAGACTGCTGCAGAAGTGATGTGAAAACGTGACCACGGAGTTGATTTTGCACAGGAGACCCTGCATGGTCCCGCTGCCCTCACGGCTCACCTGCCATGGCCTAGAGGGCATATGGAACAGTCTAATCATCTTGTTTACGCAGTGGGTCACACCATGTCCTCTCTGTTCCTTTCAGATGTGGATAAAATATTTTCCTAAGTTTTCTAGACTTGCAAGGAGAAATAGAAACCTTTAAAAATATTAGCTTCCACTAATAATAAACAGAAGCCAGCCCATTAAATCTCAAACAAATGGAGACAATTTTTTAGTTCAAATAATGAGAACAACAGTGGTGGACTGAGGTCCCTAAGAGCCAATTACTTTAGGCTGGACTCCTTATCCCAGAATATCAATGCCTCAGCTACTACAAATTACAGTCCAAGTTATTTAAAAGTTTGGTGAGAACAATCTTATAAAACTGTTTTACACACACTTTTACTTTAGAACACATTAATACTCAAATACAAGTAACAGTGGTTATAATATCTACTGTGCATTTACACAGATGTACAAAAACAGTACTGCAAAGTACTTGGGAGAATGCAATCGTGAGTTTACAGAATAAAATCTGAAAGCTGGAGGGAACCTCAAAAGAGTCATTTACTCAATCCTGACTATAGCAGTATTCTTATATAATACTTCCAATTAACTTCTATTGTGTCATCTCTGTAGCAATAGGTTTGCCAGATAAATGCAAAGCTTTCTCATAAGGCTCTGAAGTTTCCTGACTTAAGACTGGCTTCCTCCTCCTTTCTTCAAAGTCCTGAGAAGTCAGACCTCCAATCTGGCTGTGGAGGCCCAAGCTTTCACTTTTCTTTCTTTTCCTGAAATGAAGCACATAAGCCCATGATAAAAGCAGTGTTTTATTGCCAGAGACAGATGGGCGCAACAAAAATAACTGATAGAGGTTATAAAAGTTCTAAGAAGCAGTAAGCCATTAAAATGTCCCCAAATTTAACTGGATAGTGTACACATAATGATGTATAGATGGAATGATTCTTTTTAGTGGGGATAAAAGTCTTTGTTTTAGAACATAAAAAAGTAGAATTAAATTATTTCATAACAATTTATTTTTATCAGTGATGAAGTAGAAAGAATATTCAACTGGAAACTAGGGACAGGGATATAGCTCAGTGGCACAGGCACCTGTCTGGGGCCAAAAAACTCCAAAAAAGATCAACTGGAAATAAGATTGATCTAAATCTAGTTTCACTATCTTAATGAACAACCCAGAGTCACAAGGAGGTTGGGTGAGATCAGTAACCTAAGTCTACCATTGTACTCTTGTACCAGACTGAATCTGTGCAACAGAATTCCAAACAAATCCTATTATGAACTTTTCAACTCTTAAATTTCTTACTATGATTCTAAACCAGGTTTCTAGTGAAGCAGTACTTATTCTACATGAAGTTATCATATTTTCTTAAAAATGTACATCATTGCATTTCTTAAATAACTTTATTTATTTATTTTTCTTTTTGAGACAAGGTTTCACTATGCAGTTCAGACTGGCCTTGAGCTCACTTGGTAGACCTGGCTGGTCTCAAATTTGCAATGATCCTCTTGCTTCAGCCTCCCAAGTGCTGGGATTACAGGCATGCGCCACCACATTGGCTAATAACCTTATTTTTAAATGTTTTATTAATCTGGATCTAGATCACCCATTTGAGAATCTCAATAGTTAAAATTTTACAATATAATGTCAATGAACACACAGTTCATTTTAGCTTTTCAGTGACTAATAATTTAGGTCCAAGAAGTGAGACAACAGTCCTGTTGCTTCCCAATTTTGACAAGACATCATCAGAACACCAGGATCTGAGGACACATTTTACTAGAAAAACACAAAATAAGCTACCTTTTAGAACCTGAAATCCAAGGTCACTAAAGCTACTTAACACAGAATACTCTCTTAACATAAAACAAGCAACAAATGACAGGAAATTCAGTGGATCTTGCACACCAGTGTGTCTTTAAAGTCCTACCATAGAATCTTTTTTGTAACAAACTCTGAACTATTTCATTACATTTGATCTTTTTACTTCAAGTGGTGCCAATACCCACTTTGATTCTCTGGGAGAAAAAGAAACGAGGAATTTCTCAGGATAAGAGTACTTCCCCAAATTTGTCACAACTTCACAATAGTACTGCAAGATTTCCCACAAAAATTTTACATAGCCATTTTCCTATCCTAACTCAGGATAGGAAAATAATTTTCGGGTTGCAGTATGCGAACTCATTTTTAAAAACAACTCATTTTTAAAAACAATCAGGTCAGGCACAGTGGTGCACACCTGTGATCCCAGCAAGTGGGTGGCCGAGGCAGGAGAATCGCCTTCAGCTACACTCTGAGTTCAAGGCCAGCTGAGACTTACAGGGGATCCTGTTTTAAAAAACCACAAAAATCAGATTTCCCTAAATAAACAATAGGAAATAATAAGTAACTTAAATCCTAATAGTGTGTTTACAGTGTAAGCTAGCTATTCTTTAGCATATCAATGAATGCTTAACAAAAACCAAAATAACCTTAATCCTTCACTCTTCAGAGGACAGGGAGGGAAGAGGTTATGTGCCAAGTACCTTTAATAACTTTTAATAAGTAACTGACTCACCTATGTTTGCATGGAAACTCTAACTATAGCATTTTTAAACTTTTGTTTTTAAGGTAAACATCCTTATTAGAGATGAAGAAATTAACTTACTCAAAATTTCTCAGCTAATAATTAGTGAAGCTGGGATACAAAAACTGGTATAGTCTGGCTTTTTACCTCTTGTCCACTACTACTACAGAGTTATATACCCTTTTGGCTTACCATTCTGTTTAATGTAAGATTGTAACTGAAATAAGAGCAGTGAATCCTATCGCCTTTATAATAGTAAAGAGCAGCTGAAAGTATAAAACAATGTATTAAAGGGCATAAAATTCTCTCAAGTGTGAACAGCAGGAAGTACAAATGACAGCTTCAATGCAAATTTTAATAAAATATTGTCTGTGTACATCAAAATAACACTAAATTCTAAAAGATTAGTAACAGTATGAGAAACTTCTCGACCTTAAATCCTAGTTTTAAGACCTGTCTAAACTTGAAATTGCCTCTAACTCCTTTCTGCAACCTATTCACAATGACTTTACTTTTGTCGAAGTGCAAATTTACAGATCTTGATAGCTTGTCTAAAGTATTCAACTATAAAACACCTGTGAGTCAGTAACTTAAAAAAAGAGAAAAGAAACAGTCTTTCTATGCAGAGACCAGAAAGCCAATGAGTGTAACAATGTTTCCTGTGTTAACAATTTACTACAAGCTATCAATCAATGAGGGCTTTGATTTCCAAACACATAAAACAGATGAAGCAACTAACAAGCATCCAAGTCTAAGATGTGTAACATTATCTAATCCTCTTGGCAAAGAACAGGAAGGACAAGAAAACTGCCGGCAAGAAACGCACAGATGACGTGCATGTGGGATGAGGCAGGGATGTTATGTAGGTTATGATGACAACTGGCGTGTGAAATGTTTCTGGGCGCCAACAGCTCGTCGCAGCATGGCCGGGGTTGTTTGTTTACACCGTGTCGCCTGGAGGACAGCCAGTAAGCTCCGAGTGAACTATGGAGTTAAAAAATGTGGAGGAAACAGGAGGCCCAACGCGCCCGAGCATCGGCAGGAGGAGGACGCAGCCGAGGCCTCCGGGGAAAGCGAGCTAGCCTTGTCCTTGTCCTCCGTGGACTCCGCGCACAAAGAATGGGCTGCTTTCGGGCGGACCTCCGCCCCCTTCTATCCCAATTCCCGCGACCTTAATTTCGGGGCACCTGAGGCGCGAGCAGGTGCGAGCAAGCACAGGGCCCAGGACGTGGCCGCCCTTGCAGCTCAGACCTGGCCGGCAGCCGCGCCCCCGCGCCGGATCCCGAGTCCGCGCCACCTTCCTTCCCCGGCAGCTCCACCGCCGCCACCGCCCCCCCTTGGGCCCCTCATGCAACCGCCGCCGCCCGCAGCCGGGGCCGCTCCGCGGACGCCCACCCGCCTCCGCCCCGCTTGTCCTCTCTCGATGCTGATCCCGTTTCCTCCACCTCCGAGCGCGCCGCAGCCCCCTACCCCAGAGCTCGCTTTTGCTACCTGGATCCGCTTCTTGTGTCGCCTGCGTTCCGCCATGTTGGCCGCTCCGCCCGGTTCCTTCTGACGTGGAGCGAGGAGGGGGGCGACGGAAACCTCGCGAGAGCGCGGCGCGCGGCCCGTTATGTAACTCTGAGAGCGCCGCGGGAGGGGCAGCCAGCGCCGCGTCCGCTGCGCTGCGCTGCGCTCCGCTCCGCTCTCTTGCGGGTTCTTGCAGTTGCCGGCCTGGGAGATCGCTAGGATGAGACGGCTCGGGGGTGGATCTGAGCACCGCAGGCCTCAGAGGAGTCTGCGGGTGTCACCCTAAGCGTTTGAATTACCTGGGAAGCCTCGGAGAGTCCCGGCCCCGCCCCGCGGGCTGAGTCGGGCTCTTGGGTGGGGCGCTGAAACCAAAACTCCTAGAAATCTTTGATGTGGCAGGTCCTGTAATAGTGACCTTGAGGTCTCTCCATTTTAGTTTCAAAAAATTCAGTTTAAAGAGAAAAATTCGCAGGGCCTGGTGGCGTTTTCCTGTAGTCCCTGCTCTCGGGAGGATGAAGGAGACGGGTCGCCAGGTGTTCGAGGCCAGCCAGAAGTACGTAGGGAGACATTGTCTCAAAACAAATCAAAACAGGCCAACAGAGTGAGACATACATGCACACTGACTCAAAGCAGAGACAGAAGCCAGCTTTTTTTCCCATACTCAGTGTATGGGGTACTATGGTCCCTTAAACTTAGCACTGCTAATTCCATCTTCCGCGTGGTTTCTCAGGATCCAGAAGTCGGAGAACCCAAGGAAATCAGTAACATGGATAGGAGAGTCCTTGGGATAGAGACCTGCCAGCTGCTTCCAGTCTGGAAAATTACTATGATAATTATGGTCATTTCAGGGTCAACTAGGCCAAAGAGAAGGGTTTAAATTGCTCCAAAGTATTTAGATACAATTCCTGTGATTTTATGGAAATCTTAAAAACCATTTTAGCTGTAGAAATGGGGAATAAGTTGAATTCTACCGCTCAGAGATTTGTTAATCATTTTAGTGAATTTTTTTCTCGTATTTGTACCTATTTTATGCTGGCACATGTGTGTTGCCTTTACATTTATGTGTTTTAGAATCTCCCGACCTATAATCACATGTGTTAAGATAGCCTGTATTTTAATTAATGTAATGTGAGCATTTATTGTTTCAGTAATTTTTGAGTTTTTTGTATCATGACTCTAACCCCCATAGCAAGTAATTGCAGCATCTTGATGTCTAATCTTTTTATAAAGGAAGATGGCTAAGGCTCTTTGTTATGGTATTTTGCTCTTGAGGGACCATTTAGTTTCTTTCCACCTGTAATCTATACTTTGGGTATCTGTAGTCAGCAAGAAGTTAAGAAAGGAGGGACCAGGGAGATGGAATAAGTGCTTCCCTGGGAAGTGCAAGGGGCTGAGTTCAATCCCTGGTTCTGCAAAAAAATAGAAAATAAAAAAAAAGAAGAAAGGAACATATAACAATAAATAATTGATCTATACATGGAAATACTACTCAATAGATGCTGAGTACCCATTAGACATGAAGTACAAGGCTAAAACTACCATGAACAATGAAAATTCCTGTGGAGAATAGCTCCATCTCAAGCTATTTTACCATCTTTAGAATAGTTTTACTCTGCTCTTCTCATGTTCTCACTACTATTTGCTGCTTAGATAATAACAATTAAGTTTCAGATGGATGTGGCAGTGCATACCTACAATCCCAGCACTTGGGAGGCTGAGGCAGGAGGATTGCCATGAATTTGAAGCCAGCCTGGACTACATAGCAAGACTTTGTCACCCCCCTCAAAAAAAAAAAAAGTTGCTTTGTAGCAGAAATTGTTCCCCACCTCACCCCACCCCACCGGTATACACTGTATTTTGGTAGTTGCCCAGGTAACAGTTCCTCTCACTACTGTCTTCTAAGGGCTGGTCACTATGATGCATATTATGAGCACCAATCAATAGCCACCAAATACTCTTGCTTCTGTACTTCCTGCTTACTTATTCTACATAAGCCCACTACTACCAAGGATCAGAGCCTACTTGGAAAAGATTCTGATTAGTGTCTATTAACATAAAGTAAATCTGCCTCCAAATCCTGAGGGATGTTTTTGGTGCTTCTGTTTGTGTTCTGCTATTAGAGTGATTCATTTTACAATGTATTTGACAATACTGATCATACATTTCTTGATTTCCTTCTCCCTCCTTCAGCATGCCTTTAGACCCGCTCTCCTTTTTTCCTATCAAGGAATGAACTTCCACTCAAAGACTTTAGGAATCAACAGCCTAGTATTTATGAAAAGGGATACCTGCATATCAGTTATGGTAATCATCATGTTTATTATTGTGTTTACTTTTTTCTAGACAGGGTCTCACTATGCAGTTCAGGCTATCCTTGAGCTCACTTTATAGCCCAGACTGTTCTCAAACTTGAAACAATCCTCCTGCCTCAGTCTCCTGAGTGCTGGGATTACAGGCGTGTGCCACCATGCCTAACCTTAAATTTCTTATTTAAAAAAAATAAAAATAGAGTTTTTTTCTCTGTCAGCTGGAAAGGACCTTGGTGTGGAGGACGGTAACGACCATGAGTTCCAGTGCGTTGGCAAAACCCCAGATGCGGGGGCTTCTGGCTAGGCGCCTTCGGATTCATATTGTTGGAGCATTCATTGTCTCCCTGGGGGTTGCAGCTCTCTATAAATTTGGTGTGGCTGAACCAAGAAAGAGGGCGTATGCCGATTTCTACAGAAATTATGATTCCATGAAAGATTTTGAAGAAATGAGGAAGGGGTATCTTTCAGAGTGCAAAGTGATGTAGGAATAAAAGGTTTCTTTGGATTGAGTTCCATAGACATTGGTTGCTGATCAGTGCTCCTGAACTGTGAAACATGGATATGTGGGCTAAGGAATAGTTAGATTCTCATGACAAATAAACACTTGTGTGGACAGTAAAAAAAATAAAAAATAAAAAGAAATAAAAAGAAAGACTCAATTTAGAGGAATGGGTAAGTGGTAGTACAAACACCATGTGGACAGGGCAAACTTCATGGAAGCAAAATAAAGATAAAGAAATTTATGGGGAAGGAGTGAAACAGAGGATATTTGGCTGACAGGAATCTGCCCACTGATCTATATCTCTCTCCTCTTATGAAACAGCCTCCATTGCTGTGGTTTTAGAGTTGTCTTTACTGATTTTAGCCAGATCTCTCCTAAGCAGATGTTGGGTCCTGGGAAGGAAAGGTGTCAAGGGGTCCTAGACCCTGGTCTGGATGCTGTCCCCACATACCCACCTGAGCTCAGCAATGCAGGTACACTAAGTGCTGATGGGAAAATGCAGCTGGAAAATTCCACACCTGACCTCATGTGATGAGGTCAAAATGCAGTCAGATGCAGATGCATTAAAAATACTGTATGAAATTAAGGCCACTTATAAAAGCATTTATGAAACCATTATATTTCATCATATATATACAAATGTTCAGAAAAAAGTTCAAAATGTGAAACACTCCTGGTCCCAAACATTTTGGATAAGGGCAACTCAACTTGTGCAGCTTTTCCTTCCTGGTTTCTTTTTGGCTTTTTTCCATCTATCCAGCTCTCAAATGTTCTTGGTCATCATAAATTTGAGATAGGAGATTAGGGTGTGGCAAAGCTGGCTGGGGAAGTAGATATAACCTGTTAATTACAAGATCCCGTGCTGGATAGATGTGGTGGTATATGCCTGTAATCCTGGCAGGCACTCGGAGGCTGAGGCAGGAGGTTCACTGTGAATCTGAAGCTAGTCTGAATTTCAGTATGAGTTCAAGCATAGCCTGAACTGCATAGTGAAATCCTATCTTAAAAAAAAAAAAAAGGTCCCAGAACAAATATACAGATCAGTTCCCAAAAGCCCTGCATGTGAACTCCTCATGAGAACTCAGGTTTTCAGTAGGTTTTCTCCTCTTGAGGCAGAGCTGTTGTTGTAGATTGTTACGTTAGGTAGAAATACAGGAGGCATTCAGATAGGAATGAGCTCTTGAGGGAGTCCGTGCAAAGGATGAGAATGCATCAGGACTGTGGCTGGAGCAGCATTGAAGATTAACACAATCATAGCTAGTTTTATGTACTTCCCTAAGGGATTAAGTTTTCAGAATATGGGTGTCTCCCTGTTGAGATCTCCCACTGTCCCATTAGGGGTGAGCCACCCCCTTCTACTTCCTAAAACTAGGCCCATAAGGGCTAAAGAAGGAACTAAGAGTACAGCTTATTGACCAAGGTTAATGATGTCATCACGTACCTTAGCTACCATTAGATCAATATTACCTAAACAACTGCACTTGCAATCTTACTAGTTGATCATAATTTTGACCCACACTGTACCTGCCTCATGATTTTGCTCTATTAAAACTTCCTTTGAGAAGTGGGCTCCCAGCAACCCATTTGGAACCTCTTCTGTCTCAGGAGCTGTTCCTATTTCCCATTGCTTTTCTCTAATAAATTTTCATTGTCTTAACCCTTGTTTTTCTTTAGAATTCATTCTTCAACTTTGAGAGACATTGCATATGTGACATCTAGCATTTCATCAGTATGGGATCCCAGCACCAGCTCTCAAGATCCCTGTGTAGAAGTTCTCATTTGATCTCATCTGTTTCTCTCATTCTCTCTCTAACTCTCTAAAGAAGAGGATTGCCTCTTTCCCTTTTGCCATGGCCAAACTACTACTCAAAGGAGACTCCTTGCTGTAAACAAGGATTTACGGGTTTTTGCAAAAGACAGGAAAATTACATTTATCCAGCCATTAACCACATGTTTATTGATGACTTTCTCTGTGTGGGTCCTTGAGATTTGGATGATAACAAGGGACAGAGATGCCAAGAAGATCACTATCATGATTTCTCATAGCAGCCCACAATGTGCTTCCCCGAAGCAGTGTGTACTTTTACTTCTGCTTTTATCTTCTGCCCAAGTTGAGTCCTCCAAACTTGTTTCTTCCATACCCTTCAATTTTCAGATAAACTTTTGGTACTATTTTGGCTTGTCTCATCCAATGCTTTATTCTAGACAAGAACCTTGAATCTGTCTCCAGAAGAAGAGGTGAGTGTAGCAGATAGCTAGTTGGCAGTCAGCCTGCTACAACCAGGGTTCGGGAGCTCTGGTGCTTACCTTGAGCTTTGCTTCCTGGCTCCAGCTCAGACCCCCCAGCCTCCTAGCACAACTCCTTCATCCTGCTGGCATAGACTTCATAGCTTCCACCACTGACATCTGGGCCTTTCCAGAACAGATCAGTGAAGCAGACCTGTGTGAGACTTTGCTGTGGGCTCTAGGTCTCCAGCTGGACTCGTAGGAGGCATTGTCAGGAGCTCTAGGATTTCAGCTGGACTCATGCAGGCTATTAGGATCCAGGCCTGCAGCTGGATTCTTTAGTGTTTAGTGTGTGGACAGATTTCCTGCACTTCTTGTATATGATTCTTTATATAAACTAATATTGTAAAATGTGTCCTGTATTTGTTGTTCCCCTTGCAAAAACTCTAAACCATGACATGGAGCATCCCAGAACCTGGTAATGTTCTGGGGCAAGCCACTTTTAGAAGCAGGCTATCCAATGACATCTCCATTCTCCGCTTCTTCTCATACTTTCTGGGGAATCTCATGCTGATAGCTTAATTCCAAAATATTGAATACATGTTTATTTTAAGCTTTCTTCGAATGTCTCCACTGGATATCCAAGTAGAAATCACCATTTACCCCAGCAAAATCTAATCTTTTTATTCCTCTGACAAGTGCATCATTATAATTCACTCTGTTACTCATGCTGGAAACTTTGGAAGTATCCTCGCCATGTCTTTCTTCCAATCACACATCGATCCTGTTGATTCTATACTAAGGTGTTTCAAATTCTTCCCTTCTGTGTCATTCCTATTGCCATCGCCCTCATCAGAGTTGTATCATTACTTATATAAACAACTATTGTGACAGCTTCCTGATGTTTTCCTCAATTCCACCCTCTGCATGTCCTGTCATCTTCCGTAGCAACATGCATGATGGCTTCCCCCCTTAGAAATTAAATATCAAATTTCTGGGTCCCCTTCTCATTAACACAAGAAGAGCTCAAACCCTGTTTTGGCACCCTGACCATGTCTTTGGCACCACTAGTAGGAAGTTTATAGCAATGCCTCTTGCTCTTTTGCCAGAGCTAAACTACTAAAGGAGACCTTGCTGTAAACAAGAATTTATGAGTTTTTGCAAAAAAAAAAAAAAAAAAAAAAAAAAAAAAAAAAAAAAAAAAAAAAAAAAAAAAAAAAAAAAAAAAAAAAAAAAAAAAAAAAAAAAAAAAAAAAAAAAAAAAAAAAAAAAAAAAAAAAAAAAAAAAAAAAAGAAGAGTTACATTTATCCAGCCATTTAAACACATGTTTATTGAAGGCTTCCTCTGTGTGGGTCTTTGTTCTAGGTACTGGGAAGTCTAGTGAGGCAAACTAGACTTCACGAAACTTGTATCTCAGAAGAAAGAGGGCAATCAGATATAGGAAACAAGCTACATGGCCATTAAAAGTCAACAGGGGAAAAAGCAGGTAAAGAACTGCTTGCTGTGGGAGGGAAGGTGTAACTTAATCAGAGCAGTCCTCTGTGAGGTGATTATCTTTGGCAAAAAAAAAGCCATGGAGGAGACAGCAAGTAGAGTGGGGATTGATTCCAGGAACCTGTGCTTCAGACAGAATGAAAATTATTTACAAAAGCCCAGAGTAGGAAGGGTTGGCTGCCCTTGAGGAACAGTGAGGCAGCGACTATCTAAAGTCCATCCAAAAGAGGGAAGGGATTAGGGGCTGAATTCAGAAAGGAAACTGGACCAGTCTCCATAGCGCTTGTGGTTGCGGTAACGACTGGTTTTCACTCTGAGTGGAATGGAGGCTCTCAGAGAAGGTGTTTATAAGAAGGGGTGGGGTGGGAGTGACCAGCAGAGACCACCAGGTTTGTGCAAAGGTAACATGGCCTGGAATTTATTGTACCTGAGTGCAGGCAGAGAACGCGTTAAGACCATGAGACCAAGACTGCCTGCTGCAAACCAACAGTCGTCTCTTTTATAGAGATGAAGAGAAGACACAGGACATTAGGGGAAGAGCCCAATAAATGTCTGCGATCAGAGTTCTCTTGCAGCCTGGCGTTTAGTGGGTAGAACTCTTAAAGTGTCTGGTATAAATTGTTGAGTGTCTCTGCATGTCCCCAGTTGTCCTGGAACGTGCAGAGTTCCTGGTCTTATCTCCTTTCCTGTGCTTGCCTATGACAGCCTTGAGTGCTGAGCTGAATTCTCCACAGAGAGTCATGCTCCTGCTTGCACACAGGCTGGGGGCTGGGAGAGTCAGGTCCAGTTGGAGCCTTATGGTTTTAAAGGAGCAGAGAAGTGACATCATTGACAGATGTAGTGGCTCTCGGCCTCTCAAAATCCAGGAATAAAGTTGCAAATCAGTTAGGAGAATCAGTTAGGAAATAATAAGCAGAATAGCTCCAGGATTTCCAGAAGGTGTGCCAAGTAGGTGGCTACATGGCTGCTAGAATCAGAGTAATTACAGAGAAAGTGGCTCTGTGGATTCAAAATGACCAGCTGGAACTCAGGCTTTCTAACCCAGATCCTCAGCATGCAAAGTTTAAAGAAAACTGGGATTTTAAAGAAAAACTGCTTACAGTATTTTGCACTTTGAATTCCTCAGCACTCAGGTGTTTAGTAGGGAGTGGGCTATATTCCATGTTGCCGAAGAAAATTCATTTATTTTTAAATTCCTCAAAACTCAGGATCTGGATGAATAATGGCTGTGCATGTCTGTAACCCCAACATTCAGGAGGCTGAGGCAGGAGGAGCACTGTGAGCCAGCCTGGGCTTCATAGTGAGTTCAAATCCAGCCTGAACTGCATGGTGAAACCCTCTCTCCAAAAGACAGAAAAATAAAAACAGCCATCAAGGTAGTAAGTGGCTGGATCTCCTTTAGTAAGGAAAGGGTGGATTCCATGTTGCCTGAGGAAGTTTCTCCTTTGTCCAAAGTCCTACTTCACTGTTTATTTTTATTTTAGCCCTCATCAATGTGGTTGATTACCCTCTGTCTCAGACCTTCTCCTAGCTTGCTGCCAGAATCATAAACTAACCACATTCACTATTCTTTACAACATGATATGACTTTTAAGGGTCAGGAATCTGGCTCATGGCACAAGGCTTGCCTGGCAAGCACAAGGTCCTGAGCTTGATTCCCAGGTTAAAAATCAAAAACAAAAACAAAAGAACTTGCTAAGATATAGCTTTTATTTTAAAAGGATTCTGATTGCTCTGTTAGGAATAAACTATAGGAAGAGTTATGGGAAGAGATGCAGGGATAGGAGGAGGAAGGCTGTTACAGCAAACAAGTTGTCTTATTGCTAAGACAAAATACCTGATGCTCAAAGTTAAAGAAGGCAAGGTTTTTAGCTCATGGTTTGTAGAGGTTTCAGTCTATAATCTGCTGGTTCCAAGGCAGGGTGCCACATAGCCAAGAGATAATAATTCAGTGTGGCATAAAACAGCAAAAACAAGAGCAAAAGGGAGGAGAGAGAAAGATGAGCCTTTCCCTCCCTTCTGTTGTGTGCAGGATACCTACCTGAGGGCGGGTGTAGCACTCATACCTGCAACCTAGCACCAGACATTGACCCAATCACAAACTCTAGATTCAGCGGCCTTGAAAAGATCCCCCCATGTGAGGCTTTGGGGGACATCCAGACATAAAAAACCACAACACAAGTGATAGATAGTGGTGCCTTAGACTTAGGTTGCTATAGTGGAAGTGGTAGGAGGTGCTAGAACTCTGGCTATAGTCTGAAGATAGTCAATAGAGCTCTGAATATGAGGGAAAGAGAGGAATTAAGGATGATGCTAAGACTTAACTTGAATAGAAGAATAGGATTGGCAAAGATTAAGATCAGAAGAGGTTTGATATTTGGTTTTTGACATGTAAATGTTGAAAAGCCAAACAAACACCTAAATAGAGCTATAGCATGCTACGTGAACAAAGGAGCTTGAGATAGTGATTTGGGAGTTGAAGAGAATCAGAATATACCACTCAAAAATGAGCTGTTTTGTCTTCAGGAGTATTTTGCTCTGAGGGCACTGAAGAAAAGTAGACACCAGAAGAGCTCTCTGCTCTTCACATTGTCTGCCTTTGAAAGCAGGGCATACATCTACCTTGTGGATACATCCTCTGTGTTCCAGGAGCAGAAAACCAACCTTTGTCACCAGTGATGCAGATAGCACTGAGGTGAGTTTGCATACACAAACTTTATTAAATAACCCTGTCTCCTCCCATGGATCTGCCTAGTCACAATTCACTTGTCCTTGGAAGCCCAAACCCCCTTATAAAAAAGTGAAGTCATTTCTCCACAATTTATCAAGCTTTGTTAAGATGGCATGTACGCCTTCAAATGTAAATACTGCTTTGGCTTTGGCTTTTTTCCCCCAGGTGCTGGGCATTGAGTACAGTGGCAATAGTAAGGGTTTACTTTTTCTTTTTCTTTCTTTTTTTTTTCCTGTGTAGCTTCCAAGAATGGTAAATATCTTAACGTTAGATAAAGTTGTGTGCTTTTCTTCTCTTATTCTGTACTTTATTGGTTTAATACATAGCCCCTGTCACAGAATCTCAGAAGTCAATGGAAATGTTTTTATTTTTCTATAGTCACTGGGGCATAGATGGCATTTATTTTTCTCCCCCCTTTAGTACCAGGGATCAAACTCAGGACCTTGCACTTTCTAGGCAGGCACTTAAGCCACTGAGCTATCTCCAGGGCCCTTAGATGGCATTTAAATTCAAGAACTAAGGTATCTCTTTCCTCCTTTCAAGACAGCTTATAGCTGTCTCCTTTTTTTTAAAAAAAAAAAAAAGGTCTATAATCCTCTCTTTTTTATTTCCTTTGCTGAATTCTCCTCCTCTACTGCTTTTTCCTTCACTGGGGTGTCCACAATAGGAACTGATGGACAGTGCTTCCACTTCCTGGTCACCCCTTGAGGTCCCCATGCTTACTCTCACTTTTCCTGACTGCTGTCATTTTCCCCTTCTTTCAAGAACATTTCCAGGAGCTGGCCAGATAGCTCAGCAGATTAAAGCATCTGTTTAGGCAGATGCAGGACCAGGGTTTAATCCCTAGAGTGCTGTACTGGCCCCGCCCCCTGAGGCACACTGAGATGCGACAAACTGGCTATGGTAGTGTGCACCTGTAATCCCATCACTTGGCACCTTGAGAGCTTGTTTGGAGGTTCTAGCAGGGGAGCGCAGCTACTCGTATACCCTTGACAGAGGAACAGTCCTCCTCTATCGGGGGTGGTCATCCTCTTCGACTGAGCGCGCATCTTTGGGAAGGACACACATGGATGGTTGAGGGAGGAAGGGGACACCCACCTAGCCAGCCAGATCAGCTGAATCAACCCTGGCGATCAATGGGGTGACAGATGTCACAGCCAGATGGCCCTCACATCCAATCCCATCACTTGGGAGGCTGAAAACAGGAACATCACTATGGGTCTGATCTGTGAAGTGAGACTCTGTAGACCCTATCCTAAATACAGAAAGAAAAAAAAATTATAAACTTAAAAGATTTTAAATACTTTTGGCCAACATAAAATAGAGAACATTTGCCACCCTTCTGAATCTCTTATATTTCTTTTTGAGTTCTGTCATCTTTCCCTAGGACTACTTCTGGAATTCAGAATTTCCTTTTCTAGAGTAGAGAAATTGAGCTCTCTGTACTAGATTCATTTGGACATCATTATGATGTGCTTAGATGCTCCCCAACCCCAGAGCCTCATGAGCCGTGGGTGGGGCTTTGCAGAGGTTTCTGGATCTAGGGGATGTGAAGACTGGATCAAGGATGTGACGCTGGGATGGATTCCTAGTAGGATGCTGGGACACAGGCTACCCCATTCTGGGTGTCAGTGCCACCTGCCCTAAGAGTGGATAGCCTTGATAAGATATAAGGGACAGAAAGAGGGCTGCTGCTTGCGGCTTGTGGCTTGTTTTGCTGCCTTCTGTATGCCAAGGAGCTGTTTCTCTGCTGTGCTGCCTCTTCCTAGCTACTCTGCCAGCTGTGAACTAAAACCTCTACAATCTGACAGCTAAGTCAGTCTTCCTCCTTTAACTTTGAAGACTGGGTATTTTGTCTCAGCAATGAGAAAAGTAACTAAGACAGACATACAATATTTTTTTGTGTGTTGAGAATTCTTTACCATGCTCTGCCACACAAAACTTTCTCCAATCTGGATCTTCTCCCTGGAGGAGTGATGAATTCCAGCGAACTTGAAAACTTCAATTTCCCAGGATCTTTTCATGGTTTCTTCATTTTTACTCTGTACTAGTCAGGATTCAGTGCAAAAAAGAAAAAAACAATACAGGATTTTAGACAGTAAAAGATCATAATTGTCAAAATGTTGCAGAAGCAGGCTCCAGGCTGGGTTTGATTGAGTGCCTGCCAAGGGAACTTCTATCTCAGGGAGTCAGGAGGCTGCCATGGCAACACTGGGCTCAGGGAAAAGCTGAGACCCAGCTGCCAGGAAGCCAAGATCAGAAAGTTGTTACCAGCACTGCTGCAATTGACTCGTTCCCAGTTCAAGCATGGACACTCAAGCAATGCTGTAGGAAAACCCCTCTCCATGCCCTTGCTGCCTGGCAGCAGTGGAAAGATGGCTTTCTCATGATGTGATCTTCCTGATTCTGAGTAGGGCATCTAATTCAAAGCAGAGCTTTATTAAGGGGAGTCTGGGAAATAAAGACTTTAATGTCCACCTTTTGCTGTGGCCTGGTTGTCCATATCTAACACCATTGTTTCTTTCTCATCCACCCCTACATTTCCACTCTCCCACTCAGCCATGCTTTGGAGCACCAAGGTCCCACTCCTCTTTTCACCGTCGTGTCTCATCACACCCACGGATTTCCTGTTTTTCCTCTTTCCTTTCCTAGCTGGCCTATCCTTCAAGGGTCAGGTAACTTGTCACCTCCACAATGAAATCTTCCCTGAATTCTTTCTTTAGCAGATTCAGCTGTCCTTTCTGAAATATGGTGTACACAAGCTTAAGATAGTTTCCAGAATGCTATAACGTGCCTTTGAAATAATTCCATACCCAAAGTTTTCCCCATGTATTGTCTCAGATCTCTGCTGTCATGGTCAAGCTAACCTTACCCACGAAGACAAGCACAAAAGCACCTCTTAACTTCAATTAGACTTGACATTCCATAGAGGCTGGCTTCCTTCTTCTTTGAGCAATTAGACTTAATTTTGGAACATTATCAGTTAGTAATCTATATACTTTGTCTATGCAATGTATTCCCTGAAAAGTTTATTCATTTATATCATCTCCCCACTTTTCACAAATTTAAGAAAACTTGGCATGATGACAAATGTGTCCTTCGTGAAATTATACTTTGATCAGCTCTTTATTTCCCCCATACACAATAAAGACCCAACTTTTTCAAGGCAAGAACTGTGTCTGAATCTTCTATCCTCAATGTCTCCCAGTGCCTAGCTCAGAGTAAATGTGTGTTGGCAGAGTAAATAATAAATGAGGAAAATGCTAGGGAGCTTAATAAGTGAAAGAAAGATACTTCCAGAACAGAGATATGTTGGGGATGCCTTTTTTATATCTCATGGGTGCTACTGTCTATATAGTCCTCTGGAATATAAAGAAAACCAATTTAGCAAAAAAGTCCCATGGATTTGATTAAGGAAGCAATTCCCTATGCAAGAAGAGAGATTCTAGGGATCATTTACTCAATTCCTTGCAACTGTAAATCTACCTGAGAACAGAGACAAAGATCTACCCTTCCAACTTAACTCCAACCCAGCAATTTGAGAGAAAATACAGGGTTTGGCAAAACTAAATCTGCAAAATTAAGACCTATTACGGCAGGAAAGGCAGTTGAATCTCATATAGCAGGTTATTACTATACTCTAAACTTGTTTTCTGTGCAAACCCAGCACTCATGTGAAGAAAGCAGAGGGACCATAAGGGTATCAGAGGCTTAGTTGACACATCATTTACGGAACTGAAGCCATAACGGAGAAAACAAAAGCAAGTAAACAACCTGGGCCTCCAGATCTGGACCTGGATGGAGACGATGTCCTTCTTTTGTTCGTCTCGGATATTTTCCTGACAACTCTTGTGCTCTAGTGCTGATGTTTGCCTGATGTCTAATAATGAGATGCCTCTGAATGAATAGAACAATAGACAGAGTATGGGTTAGGTAATTTAACATTTTAGTAGCTCAGTGGAAGCTGTTATAAGTGGTAATTATGAGTCTCAAAACATAATTATGTATAAAATTATGGTTACTAGTTATTTTCCCTTGAGGATCTACATAAGAAAGTATTAAAACATGACATTTTGTATTCCATATGACACACTATTGCAGGAAAATCAAGTGTTGACAGCATGGAGATTCTGAATGGGACAGTATTCATCACTGGGCTTCTTTACAGGTAGGAGAAGTGTATTTCAGGATGACTCACTGTCAATGAGTATTCAAGGGCTTAAGTCTCTGGATGTGTGGTTGAATTCCTAGTTAAGCTTCTTGTGACATCAGGTACTGTTTGACACAAGTGAGGGCTGTCTTGGGAGGGAATTCCACAGAGGCAGTGGTTGGTAGCCAGTCTAGGGAAGCGCTTATTCCACTGAGCCATCTCCCCAGCCCCCAAGGTGGCCAGTCTAGAAGGAAATCTTCAGCCCAAACTTAAGGAAAAAGAGTCTTGAGAATTTCTGAGTTGGTTTCATATGTATGTGTCCAGCCATTTTTCTTCTCAGGTGACTATGATGACAAGCAGGAAGTATGGTTGTGGAGCTGGAAGTTACAGAGAACCTCTGGAGGCCCATAAGTTAGATAGGATTTCTTTCCCCTGAAGTAGGATTAGGTACCATGGCAAGCAGTGGAACTCGTGTGTAATTTGATGACCTCTCAGGCTACAAGTTTGTGCCTGGCAGAAGGGCCAAGAGGCAAGAGTCTCAGGTGTCCCAGTGATGGTAACCTTTTCTCTGACAGAGAAGCAACAGGTTATATAAATAACTACAGAGCATTTTGTTTCACTATATACTAGGAAAGTCATAGGTTGGCCCACAACACAGATGTGGACTATGGGCTCCCAGGGGCCCAGCCAAAGAAGAGAGATGGATATACCCTAGCCTGAGCCCATCAGACCAATAAAAAAAGAGTTGTCATCTGATCGATTCTGGGCTTTTTTAGTCTGAGTGGGCAGTCTTTCTTTAAGTGTCCAGAGCCTTAACATCTTGCATATTGGTCCTTGGCCAGAGGGTATGGTCATCTACCAGACTGGAAAGCACTGGGATTGTGCAGTAGGAGGAATGGCTGAGGGTTAGGGCTCCATCTGGAGACAGTTGTGTTTTGAAGCTGTAGTTGGGGAGGAACTGGTCTGCCAAGAGCCACAGCAAGGAGAGAAGCTTTTTCTTTGGTGGGTACTCAGCTTCACATCGCTGTTCCTGTTTCTCCTCATGTTCACATGACTTTACTGGCAATCTGGAGAAGCTGGGTTGCATTCACCCCTGCACAGACATCTACCTTCTGGATTTTCTTGTGGCTACTGGGTGCTGCTCATGCAATGAAGGATGCATTTACCAACTATAGATTTTCTGGGGACTCAGGGTCAAAAGGAGTGTAGATGTTGCAGGCCTCGCAGAATCTCTCTACAAAGTCTGAAGGACTTTCATCAGGATTCTGGATAGCAATAGTGACTTTTGACATATTGACAGGTTGGGGTTTTTTGCCACCCTCTTTGATGTCTTTGAGAAGAGTTCAATGGTAATTCTGGATTGCTTTTTTCCTATATGTGTGTGTTTGTTTGTTCTCCTGTTTGTTTGTTACTGAGGTGCTGTAATCCCAGGCAGGGTGACCTTTTGGAAGGGCCACAGCGACTCATCCATCAAGGCTGACAGGCCCCTGAGGGACCTCTCTCATCAACCAGTTCTTTCTTTCTTTCTTTCTCTTTTTTTTTTCCGCCTCCGTTGAACTGCAGTGATACTTCTCAGTGTTATTCAGGGTTAGGACTGGATGTAAATCAGAGAGCAGGAGTGGGGTGGGGGAGCTCTGTGACTGATCGCAGCAATGACTGATTGGACTCCCCATCCTGAAAGTGATGGGGCAGGTTGGGATGAGGGCTGATGAATTGGAGCAAGGCTGGAAGTAGAGTCAGGAGAGGGAGAAGGAGGGCTGGCTGGTGGAACTGTAGGTGGCAATAGCAACTGTAGTGGCCCGGGATGATTATCAGGGAGGATTGTCAGATACATCTGCATGGAGGAAGCTTCAGGAAGGATGGTTTTGTGGGAGGGAGTCTGTTAAGGAGCAGAGCCGTTTCTTGTTTTTTTTTTTTTTTCTTTTTTAATTTTAACTCCATAATCACCAGAAAACCCCTTTCAGAAAAGCATTCTTAGGATACATGCCAAATTTATCGCCTTTGACTAATTCGATCCCATTCTGAATCCTTACATGTCTGTGGTACTTACTTGTTTGGAGACACAAAAGACAGACCAAGGCGGGGTGCCCTCTTTGATAGAGAGCCAGTCAGATGCTTGCCTAGCCATTCCCTTCTTGGGGACAAGGTTCTGTCTTAGCAATAGGCACGTCTGTTATCCCAGGCTCAGGTCAGTGACCCCCATTATAGAAGCCCACCAGAATGCTAAGCCAAAGCTGTGGAGCTGTACAAGTGGACATCTGAAGCATGTGGGTTTGACAGGGATGCCACACATTTACTCACACAATTCACTCAGAAGCTAAAACATTTCACTCTCCATCCAGAAAACAGAAACTGACCAGGGGGTGATTAAACTCCTTGTCCATCCTTGGGATGGGCTGACTACCAGAAAAACAGAAAAACCCAGGATGGCCTTAATGTGATTTAGAAGTCCAGGTGTTTTCATGTCATCCTCCTTCAGAGCTGGTAATGGAAGGGGCGTGTCCACGCTGTGTCCCGGAGGCTACAGAATGGACCTCGGAAGTCCACCAGAGGGGTGAGACTCCTGTGTGAATGCTGCTGGGCCTCAGAGTGGGGAGATCTGCCTCATAACTCACGGCAAGGCTTGTGTAGAGCCGTGGCTATCTTTTCTCAAAGACAACAGAGCCAGGAGCTCAGGAGAAGAAAGGAAATTTGATTAACATCAGCAGACCCCAGAGGAGTAATCTTTAAAGTCTGATGATTTGATTACAGAGAGTTTATCTTTTTTGTAGAGTATAAAGCAAAAGTTACAAAAAACTAGATCATCTTCAGCTGAAGGCTATGATACAATAGGTATCTTGGGACAAGCATAGTTGTACATAACAAAGTTGTTTTTAGCACACTGTGGGAACCACTCAAACTGCTTTAAAGCTCAGGGGTGTCTAAGGACACCTGACAACCTAACCCTGCTTGGCTGACACAGGTGCACAGTGGGATACAGTTGTGTAACAATGACAGCATAAGTAAACATCTAGTTCAGGCACTATGTAAGAATGTAAATATGAGATAACAATCTGTATAAGAATTTTTTTATACAGGAATTGAACTCAGGACCTTGTTCATGCCAGGCAGGCACAGTGCCACTGAGCTATATCCTCAGCCCTCGTAGAAGTTTCAACCTGATGACAAATCATATGATTTATCTGAGTTTACTGGCAGGGAACAACTTTATGGAATAAAATGTCTGTAGTTAGGTCAGGATTTCTGTTTTAATGTGAGATTTCTTCTTCCTTCCACTCTTACAGATATGTATACGCATTTAAGAGACTGCATGAGGGCAGGTCAGTGGACTAAGAACCTGCTTAGGCAAGCGTAGAGACCATGATTTGATCCCTGACATCACATGTCATACAGCCCTGACCCCTGACATGCTGAACTGGCCACTGAGACTGGGTATGGTGGTGCATGCCTATAATCCCAGCGCTGCGGAAACTAAAAGCAGGAGGATCATTATGAGTCCAAGCTGCATAGTGAAACCCTGTACCAAATATTTAAAAAAAAAAAAAAAAAGACATGTATGTATGATGAAAAAATTAGATCTTAAAAAAGTCTATCAATGAGGGGACTGGTTAAATCAATGATAGTAGGTACATAAATGGGATATTATACAGATTTTAAAAGGAGCAAGTAAGTTCTACAGGTACAGCTGTGAAATAATACATGAACATTTTTTATGTGAAAAAAAAAAAAAAGAAATGTAGTATATTCATCATGGAAAGGTGATAAGATTTGGAACTTGAATGTTCCTAGCTGGTGTATATGTTATTGACTCACTATCCAAGATGGAGGCATTAGGAAGACTCTTTGAGCCTTGAGGGCTGGGGAATCTGGGAATTCCTTAGACCATTGAGGCTATACTCTTGAAAGGGATTGTAGGACTCAGGTCTGTCTCTCTGTGCTCCAGTTTGAGATGCTACCATTTATGGTGACCCATGCTCCCACCATGAGGTGCTGCCACCCCACTTCACTGAAAGCCAGACTCGGGCTGGGGAGAGAGCTCAGCGGACTAAGTGCCTGCTTTGGCAAGTGCAGGGACCGGGGTTCGATTGATCTCTGGTCTTGCATGCTGTGCTAGCCCCATCCCTGGGGTGTAGTGAGCCAACCACTGAGTCCGAGCATGGTGGTACATGCCTGTAATCTCAGTGCTGGGGAGGCTGAAAACAGGAGGATCGCTGCAAGTCAGAACTGCATAGGGAGACTCTGTAGCAAATACACAAATGAAAAAGAAAGAAAGAAAGAAAGAAAGAAAGAAAGAAAGAAAGAAAGAAAGAAAGAAAGAAAGCAAGCAAGCAAGCAAGCAAGCAGGCCAGACTAAAATCTCCACCCCTACAGTATATCTCGGACTTTGAGCCTCTGAAATTTAGAGCTAAAGAAAACTTTCTTTACTACATAAGTAGTATATATTGGGCATTTTGTTATAACAATGGATGGCCAGTGAATACAAATGGAGGTGAAAAATATGTGTGTATTTTTATTTGTTACAAGAAAGATTTCATGACTCCAGGCCAGTGGTGGAACAGAGGTTCTTTTTCCTTGAATGTAAGTGCTCATATTTTAAACTATGCAATTTAAATTTGAAAATCAACATGTGAGAAACAGTAGATGAAGGGTCTCCTTTAACAACATGTGCTGGGCTCCCAGGTGCTTACCCACATCAACCCTGATGGCCACAGCAGTACTAGCTGGGTCACTCATCATACAGCAGTACTAGCTGGGTACTAGCTGTGTATGAGTACCAGCTACTCATACACAGCAGTACTAGCTGGGTCACTCAGCCCCAGCCATAGCACTAAAGACCACCTTCCACAGGCCTGGCACTATGGTGCACTAGCGCAGGAACAGGGTGTTCAAAGCTAGACAAATGTCAAAGAACGGGGGAATAAACATACAAACCTGTCTGGGCTGGCCTTTTGTAAAAAGCAGATGTGGGGCTGGGGAGATGGCTCAGTGGAATAAGCGCTTCCCTGGCAAGCACAAGGGCCTGAGTTCAATCCCCAGTTCTGCAAAAAAACAAAAACAAAAACAAACAAACAACAACAACAACAAAAAGCAGATGCTCCAGGATGCTGATTTCTAAAGGGAATTCTGGAGTGGACAGGCTCCCTGGAACATGCTCAGCCCCTCCTGGCTCCCTCCACCACTCAACCCTGGGAGAAGGAAGGGGACATCTGACAGAATAACTCCAGTGGCCTGAGGCCTTGACTGAGAAGTAATAAAAGCCACACGCAGAGAGGAATGTTTGTTTGTTTGCTTGTGTTGTTTCTGTTTGGGCTTCCCGTATGCAATTTTTCCAACTTAGCTGCAGAAAAGTATTTGTAGGCAGGAAAAATATGGCTGGCTTTCAAGCATCCCAAAGCAGGTTTTGTCACACCAGCATCTAAAGGCACAGTTCCTGCCTCTTTTCCAAAATGTCTGTATATGTGTGTGTATGTATACACACATGTGCATGTGTTTAGCTAAATAAGTATAAATATCACAGAATATTAAATGCTGGAAATTTTATAGGTCAAAGGCATTTCAAAGATTAGAAAGCAGAGGAATAAAGGAAATAAAACAAGAAATAAGAGGGTCCAGGGGGAATTCAAACCTAGATCTTTTAGCTCTACGTTGTTTCCCTCGTAAAGCATTGCCAGTAGGCTTGTGGAGTCCTGTGCCTTTTAAGGAGGGGCTTTCCAGAGGACACAGCAAGCGCTTTGCTGTGCTTTCTTGATGGTTTGAGACAAGTCTTTGATGTGCTGGCAGGAACATGGGAACAAGCTGGCTCAGAGTCCTATGTGGGCATTACATTACTGACATTTTTGTTACAACCCAGTCAAGAGGACCGAGTTAGGTTCTGTGGGAAATGAGAGATCAATGGAATAAGCGGTGTATAACATACTCTCAAGAAAGAATACTTAAAGGTGCTGAAAAAGAAATGCAGTAAGATTCTAGGGAAAAAACAGAGGAGTGGGTGAACTTCGGATGAATGTATATCAAATTGTTAGTGAAGATCAGTCTTAATTGATAGACTTAGGGACTACTCCCTTCTTTTTCCTGTTTCTCCAAATGTTTACATTTTACATAATAAACATTCATTGCTTTTGGGAATTTTTAAAAAAATTATTTTTAGCTGGGAGTGGTAGAGCATGACGCAAATGAAATAAAACAAGATGAAACACTGTCGTCAACTAAAAAGATTACAAGTAAAGCTGCTTAAGTAATATCGATCCAATGGGAGCTTGCAAGGTGAATGTGACGTGGGACAAGAGTACAGTGAACCAATGAGAGTATAACAAGTACAGTCACTTGGCTGGGGAGATGGCTCAGTGGAATAAGCACTTCTCTGGTAAGCGCAAGGGCCTGAGTTCAATCCCTGGTTCTACCAAAAAAAAAAAAAAAGCAACCAAGTCCAGTCACTTGGGTTAGTATTGGGATTTTGGCCCCACATCCAAGGTGATAGAAGCCTATTCAGAGTCTCAGTCAGTATTGTTTATCCTCAGGTGAAGTATGTGGGGATAGTGCTCCTCTTTTCCTTGAAGCCTGGCCTGTAGCGAATATGCCTCCTGCTACAACTTTTTTTTTTTTTTTTTAATTTTTAAATAGAGGCTCACTATGTAGTGCAGGCTGGGGTCAGGCTCACAGTGCTCATCCAGCTTCAGCCTCCTGGGTGCTGGGATTATAGGCATGTGCCACCACAGGCCCCTGCAACTGTCTTCTATGTGGAGAGCCCAGCCCTTTCTAACTGCTGTAACATTTGTAACTAATATAGCTGTCTGCGGTAGTATTAAGAGCTGGGATTCTCGGGAGGTGATTAGACTATTAGGAGCTCTGCACTTAAGGGGTATTAATGCTGTTAGGAAAGAGTTTGGGGCTTGGGAGGCTGAGATAGGAGGACTTCTGTGGATCTGAGACCAACCTGGACATAGTGAGTTTAGATCATCCTGAATTACAGAGTGAGACCCAGTCTCGAAAAGCAACAAACAACACCCCCCTCCAAAAAAAACCCTTCAAAATCCTTTCTTCTCCTTCACCTACACATAAACTTAATTATGCTATAGTTAAGGTGACTATCTAGTTAATAAAATCCCTTCCAGTTCTAACACCCTTAATGATATCAGGAGCAGCTGCACCTGCTTAAAGCCACAGGTCTGTATTTTTCAGTTACATGACTTAATAAATTTCATCTGTGACTTAAGCCTGTGTATGAGTCAGGATCTCAGCAGTACATAGTATGTTCAAATGAGTTGCTTGAAAATAGTGAAGAACCAATTACACAGGCATAGGAAGGACTAAGGGAAACAAGCATGAATGAGCAAGGGCAGAAAGACTTCTTTTCACTCCTTGGCCTGATATGACCAGGACTGGAAGTGATTTTCCAGAGCAAGGACTTGGGCAGAGTGTAGCAGAAGCTACAAGAGAGTTGCTGGGCAGAAGTAGGGGCCTCCGTGAAGAAAGCAGGAAAAGAATCAAAGAATCAATGCTCTTTCCCCCTTTTCCTTCCTGCAGCTTGACCTCCTCTTTCTGGCTCCTCTGGCTGAGGTGAGTGGGAGTCGGAAGGAAGGGAGGCTGACATGGTCTTCTAAACTTAGCTTCTTGTGTGCCCAGCAGGTGGACAGGCCCTGGGAAGACCATAAATGTTCATCACCTTAGGATTCTAATGCACTGCTTCACTGTGGGGCACGAGCTAGGATTTCATACACAAAGGAATGACTACCATGGTCACCACAGCACATCGCGATTTCTTTATTCAGTCATTCAACTTCATTTGTTGTTTTGGAAGCTCTGAAGTAGTGCAAAGAATGTAGAAGTTATAGCTGCTGCTTTCAAGGTATTAGCAACCAGAAAGACATTACAAATGAGAAACAAACTTTGGGGCTGAAAAAAGAAGCTTAAAAAAGCAATGTTAGCTTGAATGGAACCCATTCAAGCCAGCTATTCCCCTTCTAGGTATTTTTCCAAAAGAACTGAAATCATCATACCACAGTGTTTATGGTAGGGCAATTTGTTACAGCTAAATCTTGGAAACAATCTAAATGTCCAACTGAGGAATGGGGGGAAAAATGTAGTATTTTTACACAATGAAGTATTACTCACCTATAAAAAAGATAAACGTGAGGCTTTATAGGTAAATGGATGCAATTAGAGACTGAATTGCTAAGTGAAATAAATCAGACCTGCAGATGCAAACATTGCATTGTATTGCTAGTGTTAGAACCTGAAAGAGTAAACAAAATCTGAAAGGAACAACAGATACTGTGAAAGGAAAAGAATGTATTCAATGGGATGACAAAACTGAGATGAAGAAAAGGATAAAGAAGGAAAAAAGATATATTTATGTATATATGCAGAATAGTTTGGATAATTGTATTGCTGATTTCTGCTGGTCTATTGAAAGGAGCAATTATTGCTTAAATTGTTTCTTTTTAATTCCTTATAATTTTCTTTTTGTTATTTTGTTCTGTTTGTTTAATCACTTTTGCAGGTTTATATCTGGTAACCTAAACAACTAATTTGAAGATAACATCATGATATTTTGTATTGTTTCTAATACTTTATTTTACTACTTTGTATTCTTCAAACAACCAAAAAAAAAAAAAAAAAAAAAAAAAAAAGTTAGGCTTGAGGGATGAGCCAATCAGAGTATTTGGCCTTCTTGGCTATAGTGCTTGGGCACAAGGTCCAAAAGACTCAGTGAGGCAGCAGGACTCCCAAGACCCTGAATGTATTGGAAGAGACATGTGCTCTTTCTGTAGGTCCTGTAAGGGAGCGTGTAAAGACTCTGCTGCAAGGCAGAATTTATTATCCTAGGTATGAGTGTCTGGGTTCCATTCCAGCACTGCCAAAGAAAAAAATAAATAAATAGAAGGGAAACTTCTTTGTAGAGGAAGCAGCCTAATGGCAGCAGGAGGGTGTGGACACCCTGGGCTTCTTGGATATCATTTCTTCTGAACTTAAAGATGAAGTTGAACACAGCACAACAAACAACTGCATGCTTTGTGATAGCTCTTCAACCATTAAATTAAGCCTTGCCTGAAGCCAGATGTCTAGACGTTTTGGTTACTGGATAAACAAGTTTCCTTCTGAGTTATGCTGGTTTGAATTGGGCTCTCTGTCACTGTTAGACTCCAGAGCATCTTAACTGATGTCACCCCGAAAAAGAATTGAATGAACTTTCACTGGCCCTCTGCTTCCATGGGTTCTGCACCACGGGTTCAACCAACCGTGGATCAAAACTATTTGGAAAAAACAAAAATTGCACCTGAATATGTGCAGATTGTTTTCCTTGTCATTATTCTCTAAACAACACAGTAGAATAACAATGTGTAGCATTACATTGTATTAAGCTTTATAAGTTATCAATACATGATTTAAAGTATACAAGAGATTGCATGTATACAAACAGCATGCCATTTATATCAGGGACTTTAGGGTTTTTTGTTTTTTTTTTGAGACAAAATCTTGCTATGCAGTTCAAGCTGGCCTTGAACTAACTACATAGTCCAGACTGGCTTCAAACTTGTGACAGTCCTTTTGCCTCAGCCTCATGAACGCTGCAATTACAGGCATGTGCCATCATACTTAGCATATGAGGGATTTTAGCATCAGTTGATTTTGGCATGTTGGAGATTCAGTGGATCTTAAGGAAGCCAATTCTCCATAGATACCAAGGGATATATATATATATATATATATATATATATATATATATATATATATTTAGTACAAGGTCTACAGAGTCTACAGGGTCTCACCATGTAGACTGGACTCATAGATTCTCCTGTTTTCAGCCTCCCAAGTGCTGGGATTATAGGCACACACCACCATACCTAGTCTTAATAGCCAGCTCAGCGCATCCTGGGGGCAGGGCCAACATGGCACACTGGGGATCAAACCCTGGCCACTGTGCCCTGCCTAAGCAGGCACTTTAGTCTGCTGAGCTATCTGACTGGCCCGGTAATGTTTTTAAATTAAAGATTCTTAATATTCATGAGAAATATTTGAATCTTCGTAGCATTACTGCATTTTATAGCATCTACCCAGGCTCAGCTAAGTCCTTTATACACTAATCTAATTGTTGCTCTTATTTTATTTGTTTATTTATTTATTTATTTACTTATTTGAGATAGGATCTCAGTATGTAGCTCAAGTTGGCCTCAAACTCACAGAAATCCTCTTGCTTCCTCCGGGCTGGAATTACAAGCATGTGCCACCATACCCAGCTATCTTCATTTAAAAAATAAAACCCTAATTCATGACTTGAGTATTTTAGCTTTAATTCCTAAGAAGCAACCCTATTTGCTTATTGACTTTCAGAAGTTCCCAAGACTGAGAGTATAGCTCAGTGGCAGAACGCTTGCCTGTTATGCACGAGGGCCTAGCTTTGATTCCTAGTATTGCAAAGGCAAATACCTAAAAGAAAAATTTGTAAAGGAAGCATTAGTGCTTGGAATCTTGCTGTAAATATCATTTACCTCCAGAGCTTGGTGGAAATAGACAAAACCTAGTAAATAATGATTTGTTATACCTTTGTTAGGAAAACAGTCATCAGATTAGAATAAAGATTGCCCCACAGAAATCATCCAGGATGAAAAGTACTGCATTTTGTTTCTGTTCAGAACTGTCCTTTGGAGTTGCTGATATCCTTCTAATATCTGTACAACCTAGATGATCAGGTGCAGGCTGAGTCATTCTGTTCCCTGCCCTGTGAATCTTTGTTAATTTACTTGCTCAAATAAATGAGTAGTTTTAGTGACAGATCCCTAGTGTTACTTATAAACCACAACCAGCCAGCTTGATGGTTTTGGAAAAGCTGAGTACTAAAGGATTCTGACCTAATCATTAGATTATGGTGGTAGTTTCAACTTCATATAACAATTTAACTATCCAATTTTTCATTCCATTCACAAGGAAAAAACACAATGGATAAAAGTTCTTTTTGCTGTTTTGAATGAATCAATTTCTATTTATTTCGTGTTTAGGACCTAAATAAGTGTGTGCCTGAAAGGAAAATCTTGCCATAGTAAAGACTGCAATTAAAGTCCTGAATACATCAGAACACTGTTCTCAACTGGTACTTATCAAATTGTACTTCCTCTGCACATTTGTAATCTCTGTTTTGTAGATGAAAGAAAATTGCCACAGGGTTTTATTATCAAAGCAAAGCACTGCCCAGCTCTGCTTTTGCAATGACTTCAGCAACCGCTGCGCCTCCTGTGCAGACCTTGTTGGATTTCTTACATAAATGTCACATACAGGCCAACTGATCAGTGAATTACGAGCCTGAGCCATACAGAAGGACAGAAATGTCTACGCTTGCCACCTTCTGTGGTGTTCAGAGAGCGGCTGGATGACTTCTAGCCTATGCTCCACGGTGGCACAGTCTATCTTTAGTTTGGTTAATAATTTAAGACTGAACTTGGCCTGGCAAGTACCGACATGTACACTGAGAGGACTATAGCTGCTTATAAAACAGGTTGACAGGGCTTGCAAGATAGCTCAGCAGACCAAGCACCTGCTCAGGCAAGCGCAGGGGCTCGGATCCAGTCCCCAGCACCACATGCCATCCTGGTGGCCGAGCCAGCCACCGAGTCCAGATGTGGTGGCGCATGCCAGTAATCCCAGAGCTGGGGAGGCTGAGACAGAAGGATCACTATGAGTTGGAGTTGCATATCAAGACCCTGTACAAATAAATAAATAGATAAAAGAGCAAAAATAAATTTGTAAAAGAAAGAACGTGAAAGAGTAAATAAAATCTGAAAGGTACAATAGATACTGTGAAGGAGAAAAAACTGTTCACAGGGAAGGAAGAACTGGGATGAGGAAAAGGACAGCAGAAAGAAGGGTGAAGGATATTCACTTAAAGCCTAAATTTTTTTCTTTTGATTTCTTATAACCTTTTCGTTTTACAATTTTGCAGGTTTATATATAATAAACTAAACAACTAATTTGAAGATCACATTATGCAGTGCAATAACCACTGTCAAATTTCTATTACTTGGCTTAATGATATTTTATATCATTTCTAATTTTCTTTTCTTTTCTTTTTTTTTTTTTTTTTTTTTTTTTTTTTTTTTTTTTTTTTTTTTTTTTTTTTTTTTTTTTTTTTTTTTATTTTTTAAAAATATTTTTTTTAGAGTAAAAAAAAAAATAATAAAAAAAAAAAAATATTCATTTATAAAGTCCTTAATTTATTTCCTTTTATCAAAAAAAAAAAAAAAAAAAAAAAAAAAAAAATTCCCTAGTGTAAGAACTCAAAAGAAGAAATAAAAATTGAAAGGTATAACACAGTTAAGTGGAGAGAGAGAACTTAAGGCTTAAACAATGAAGAGAGAGGAAGGAGAAAAGTTAGGTAATATGGCAGGAGCAAAAACATACATTTATATAAACAAGATGGTTAAGGCAATGGTCCTAAGAATCTCCATCAAGTTTTTGAAGATAGCAGTTAATGGGTAGAATTCTCTATTCTCTGACGAACTCTATATCCTGATATCTGTGAACTAAGCAACCACCCTGAGGGTAGCAATATGTAATACTAAAACCATGCCTGAAATACCTGTCATTTTGGTCTTCTAAATGTGTATTGCTTCTAATGTCATATCGATTATTGCTATACGCTCTTTAAAGTCACTGTTTGTAAAAAAAAAAAAAAAAAAAAAGGCAATAAAAGAAAACAAGAGACAAGAAAAAAAGTCATAGAATCGTCCTGCCAAAAAATAAATAAAACATAAATTTTGGCAGAAGTTCAGACTGGACATTTAGCGGGAGCCGCACCAGACAAGGGGAGAACCTGTCCATTCCCAGAGCATTTAACCAGTAGATCTGTCTGCATCCTACAACCTCTGAAGACAAATAATTACAGCACTATGGCAGGGATTTTGTGTGCAGTGGTTCACAGGCCCCCAGGCAAACTACAGACTGTGACAAAATGTGTAGAATCTCTCATGGGTACAGATTGGATTTGTCACAAAATTACCAAATCAAGAATTCTAGGGGCCGGGGAGATGGCTCAGTGGAATAAGCACTTCCCTGGCAAGTGCAAGGGCTTGAGTTCAAACCCCAGTTCCACACACACACAAAAAAAAGAGCACTTGGGAGTTAGTGCAGTGGTGCAAGGGCTTCTGAAGCCTGAGGATGCTTGTAAGCCCAGTACTCAGGGGGCTGAGGCAGAAGGGTCCTTGCAAGTTCAAGGACAGACCCAGGCTGCGTAGTTCAAGACCAACCTAATAACAAACACCTTGCCTGAAAAAAACCCTGTGGAGGAGGAGACAAGCCCTGATGCCACAGAACTTTATATTTTTAAAATGCAAATTATATTTAAAGCTGGGCATGGTGGTACAGGCCTGTGATCCTAGCACTCAGGAGGCTGGGGCAGGAGGATTGCTGTGAATTTGAGGCCAGCTTCCACTACCTAGTGATAATCTGTCTCAAAAAAAAAGTAAAGTTGGTGAGAAGATATTTTCATTAAAATATATTTTCAGTCTCAAAAAAAAAAAAAACCCACAAAATTTTAAAAAGTCAATGCTCAGTTTTATAAATTTTTTGTAATTCTAGCTGGTAAAATAAAAATCACCTAATAGAGAATGAGGCAGAGGGAGGTGAAATTATATTTGAAGAGTAGTTTTTTTAAAAAAAAATGAGCACGAACAGCTCAGCAGATTAAAGCGCCTGCAAGCAAGACAGAGGCATGGGTTTGATCCCTGGTCTGCTCTGCCCCCAGGGCACAGTAAGATGTCAAGATTGGGCGTGGTGGTGCACACCTGTAATCCCAGCTCTTGGGAGCCTGTAAATGGGCAGATCACTAGGAGTCCCATCTAGTAGGGAGCCCCTGAGCACCCTGTGGACCTGCCCCTAAACTGCAAAAAAAAAAAAAAAAAAGAGCACAGCCTAAAAGTATTCCGATTTTTTTTAGAATGGGCCCAATGGTTTTCAAGTGAACTATTCCTTTTATTGGGTAGTTTACTTCTCCTTGCTACAAAATACCAACCTTTAGCTATCATCAGAAACACTGGAGACCTTGAAACTTGCATTGCCTTATCTAAAGAGGAATTCATTTTCCCCAGAGAGAGGCAAGATAAATATAGTCAGTTGGCTACAACTCTCTAGAAAAGACCTTTCTTACATGTGTAATGAAATAACAAGGTATATATTTACCATAATATAAAGTTACATCCAGGTGTGGTGGTGCAGGGCTGTAATGCCAGCACTCAGAAAGCCAAGGCTGGAGGATCACAGCAAGTTCAAGGTCAGTCTGGGCTACACAGCAGGAGTAGGCCAGTCTGAACTGCATGGCAAGACCTTGTATCAAAACACCAAACAAAAGTTGCTTCTTGTTTTGTTCTGTCTTTTTGTGATATGGTCTCACTGTTGAGTTCAAGCTGGCCTTGAGCTCACTTTGTAGTCTTCAATTTACAATGATCCTCCTGCCTTAGCTTCCCAAGTACTGGGAATACAGACATTTGCCCCCTCTCCCGGCCTTAAAAATTGGATTTGATTGAGGTGTATTTTTAGTATTAGTGAACAGAATTAAATATTTTTTATTCTTTACTTATTGGTCCTGGGAATTGATCTCAGGACCTTGAGCTTGCAAGGCAGGCACTTGTGCCACTGAGCTAAATCTTTGGCCCACAATGTGTTTAAATAACCAAAGGTGCTTTAAAATATATTGGGTTTTTAAGGCTATTTGTATTCCCACATATTTGATATGGTATATCTTTAGTAAATAGATTTTATAATGCTTCCATTGTGTAAAATTTTTATTACATACAAAAATAAAAGTATGGCACACCTCAAAATCCAGCTTCAACTGGTATCCACTCATGACTATGCCCATTGCCCTGGATCTCACAGTGACATGTCTATAGCCTCCCCTCTCCGTGGAGTTTTAGAAGCAAACCAGTGTCATGGTTGGGAAAATCATACTCCTTTGGCCTCTTTTGTTCTCTTATCAGGACTAATTTTCAGGACTGGGATGTGGCTGGCAACCTTAAGGAACACGGTGGCTTCTCTTTTCCACCTTTCTATACCCACTGTCACTCCAGGATGAAGAGCACACTCGCTCCCTTCCTGCTGTAACATTGCTAGGTTCTTCAGATTTGGTGGTGCTCCTCAGCGGTGAAGCAAGCCCACCATACATGCCGACGTCCTCTGACTCCACACGAGGGGAGCTAACACACAGCCATCCAGATGTAAAAGTTGTGCACATAACAGCAGTGATTGCACAGCAGTGTGGGTGAAATTGGTGTACTTTAACATGGGTAAGATTGGAGATTTTGTATTATGTACATCTTATTACTAAAAATTAAAAAATCAAATCACCTAATATAAATATAGAAATTATTTGTCCTTATTCAAAAACTGTAAAAAAAATAGCAATTAAGAAAATTTATGCTCACAATGTATAATCATCATTGCTATGTCCAAAATTTTTCCATCTGAAGGATTTAAATCTTTTTTTTTTTTTTTTTTTTCCTTTGGTGGAACTGGGGATTGAACTCAGGCCCTTGTGCTTGCCAGGGAAGTGCTTATTCCACTGAGCATCTCCCCAGCTCCTGAAGGATTTAAATCTTAAGTGTCTTTTAGTCTACAGGCTTTCTTATTTCATTTTTCTTTTTCTCTTTGCAATTTATTTCTTGAAGGAAATCAGTTCAATTGTATCATACAGTTGCCTACAATCTTGATTTACTGTTTTCATAACTGTTTTGCACATTCCTTGGCACTGTGTTTTCTGAAAATTATTATCTTTTTTTTAACTTTAGGCCAGTTTTTAAAAAATGCTTGGTTTGTATCGTGACTTCACGTGTGGTTTCATGGATTTTCACCGTGAACGTGAAAAGGTAGGCAGCTAATGTCCTTTTTCGTTTCAAAGTACTATATAGGGATACTCGAATTCTATTATTTCTTTTTTGTAGCTGTAGCTGTAGCATGCCCATAGAGGAAGTAGTTGCATAGTGCTTCATCCAGTGAATGTTTACTTAGTCACTCTAAGCAGAATATTTCATAACTTCCAATACCTTATTTGCCAAACAATCTTGAGTTTGTTTTTAGGAGATGTTTTGCTACATATATTTTGGGTTCTATTCTCATAGATAGTGTGAGTATGGTAGGGACTAAAGCAGAATGTGAAGAAAAGTTGTAAACTGTTTCTGTATGACAAAGTAAGTCAAAATTTCACCTTACAAAATCACCTGTGCTACTGAAGTGTTCATTTTGTTAAAGGAATCTTTAACCAGCAAAGAAAACAATCTCGATTTGGACAAGTGCAATGATTTCAAGCTCATCTCTTCTCAGAGAGCTGGAGAGAGCCTCCCTTACGCGTCTCTACTGCTTCCTCTTTCTCTTCTTTTTTTAACGTGTGGTTATATAATTAAGCATGATGCATATTTTGTGTGTGGTAGTACCCAGCAGGAAGGCACCGCAGAATGCTTTCCTGAGAGCAGCCCAAAGACACATCTATTCAGATGAGTTACCTGCCCACTGGAAGGGATAAGAAATGCAAACCATCCTGTGGACTGTGCCACACAACCTTTGCCATTAGAAGTATTAATTAAGCTTCTCTTTTAATTTCCCACCATAGGATCTGTTAACTCACACTGGATATTTCATGAACTGATGAAATGCTGGGAATTACAGCAGATAAAAGTACACTGAAGACCGGATGAAGAAAGAGGAAGAAAGTGAAAAAGAGCTATTTTTCAAGTTATTTTTTAATAACTTGACATTTGCTATACAGCAGTTTACCATCATTATATGAAATCAATAAAACTTTGAAATCTGAGGGAATTATTTTTCCCTTCTGCTTGTCTTTCAGCAAGGAAACTAAGAGAATAAATTCACAAGTGTGTTTTATTGGTATAGTATGTGTGTGTGTGTGTGTGTGTGTGTGTGTGTGTGTGTATTTAGTAGAGGGTCTACAGGGTCTCACTACAGTAGATCGGACTCCGTGATCAGCCTGTGTTGAGCCTCCCGACTGGAGGATTACAGGCAAGCAGCACCACGCCCAGTCTCAATTGCAATGAACCCAGGGGGTGGAGCCAGCATGGCACACTGGGGATTGAACCTGACAACAAACAGACAAACAAACAAACCACCCTGTGATCTTCACAGTAAAAATGAAAGCAAAGCTCAAGTGAATTAGCCTGGTTTGCTGGCCAGTGACCTCAGTGGTCTGTCTTCCAAATCAAAAAATACAGGTGGGAAGTACGCTATTTGTGTTGGTTACATAACATTTCTTTTAATTTTTGGCTGCTGTGAGACAGATTTCTCTAAAACCTAGTGGCCAAAAACACCTTGCACTTATTCTCGCAGTTTCTGTGATTTGAGCATTCCAGAACGAGGAGCTGTGGGCCTTGGGCTCGGGCTCTTTCCTGAGCGGCCATCAAGCTGTGGGTCAGAGCCCCGCGCCCTCCCTACCTGAAGGGCGCGTGGCTGCTGGCAGGTTCCGAAGGTTCGCGGCCTAGTTTGTCACCCCGGGCCAGCCCCCAGACTACTTGGGCACACAGGAACTGGCTTCATAGAAGGAGCAACCCAAGGTTCGTGTCAGAGGGCCAAGCCTGCAATCACAGAAGGGGCCTCCCTGAGTCTTCCACATTTCATTTAGTAGAGAAGACAAAATAAACCAGGCCTACCTTCAGTGGGAGGGAACTACATCCGGAGGAGAATCCCAGGAAGAGGGATTGCTGGGGCCACTGGCGAGGCTGCCTGCTATGGTTTGTTCACTTTAAATGAAACAATTTTAAATACCAAATGCATTCTTAAGGTTTAAAATTCAAAATGTCCAAGGGAGTACATAGTAAGAAGTCTTTCCTGCACCATATCAGCCCTCCTTGAGCAAACTGTTCTTGTGTTATTCTTTCAGAACCACTCTGTGAAATATTAAGTTGGAACAACGGACTCCCACGTGCAAGGAGGCTGTAGTCTTCTCCCTCTTGCCACTTCAAACTTGCTTTTGATACCTCCTTGCCCAGCCCCTTGGAGGAAACCTGAGGTGGACGCTGTGACTTCCCCTTCCCTGTTTAAGTCCCCCAGGCATAACAAAGCTTCATTTCAGAAGTAAAATACCTACTCCTGAGTGACAATACATCCCCAAACTTGGAAGTTTTTAGTATTTTATTTTTAAGATTACATTTATTTGTGTATTTTAGGTATGCATAATGATCACATTCATCATAGGGAATTGGAACCTACATGACGCAGTTTGATCCCCCCCCACTTCTCTTCAACCATACTTCCCTTCCTTGTTTACAAAAGCTTTGTTTCCAATTTTTCTTTCTTTTCTCATCACTTTTTATTTTCCTTTCCTTCTTTTCCTATCCCTAATTCCCTTCCCATTTGAACATTTTCTCCCTATTTCACAATATCTATTATATATTCCGGCCCTTATTTATACTTTTGGTTTCTCACACCAGAGAAACAATGTGGTATTTAAATACGTGTCTGATTTATTTCACTTCAGAATATGTCCTCAGGGTGCATCCATTTAGCAAGAAATCTCAAACTCATCCTTCTTTATGGCAGAATAGTGGTCCATTGAAGAAAAAAAGCCACATTTTCTTTTGCCATCAATTGGTGTGCATTTGGGCTGTTTCCAAGATTTAGGTATGACAAACTGTGCCACCCTAAAAATGGACATGCTTGTGTCACTGTAGTATGATGCTTTTAATTCTTTTGGAAAGATATTTAGGAAAAGGACTGATTTCTTCAGTGGTTGCCCCAGTCTGCATTCCCACAATCAGTGTAGAAGGATTTCTTTTTCCCCACAGCCCAGTCAGCATTTGTTATTAGTTGACCTCTTGATGGTAGCTGTTCTTTCTGGGGTGAGGTGGAACTTCAATGTTGTCTTAATTTGAATTTCTTGAATGACCAATCATGTTGAACATGTTTGCATATACTTACCTGTGAAGGTCTATTCATTTCACATGCCCACTTTTGGATTGGGTTTTTAAATTTGGAGGGTCCTTTTTTTTTTTTTTTTTTTGAGTTTTTGGTATGATCTAGATAGTAGTCCTTTGTCTGAAGAACAGCTGGCAAAAATTTTTCCCACGCTGTGGGTTATCTCTTCACTCAGTCTGGTTTCTCTTGCTGTACAAAAGGTTCTTAATAAGATGAGAACCCAGTTGTTGATTTGTTGTGATAGCTCCTATGTGATTGGGGTTTTGTTGATAAAGTCTTTGCTTATACCAAAGTCTTGAAGAGTTCTACCTATTCTATCGTCCAGCAGTTTCTGTTTTAAGATTTAGATCTTGGATCCATTTTGATTTTAGTTTAGTGCATAGTGGAATATATGGATCTAGTTTCAATCTAACATATGGGTCTAATTTTAATCTTCAGTATATGGAAAGCCAGTTTTTCTAGTACTATTTATTAAAAAGATTATCCTTGTTCCAGTGAAGGTGTTTGGCACCTTTCTCAAGGATAAGGTGGCTAAGTCTGTCTGGAGTTGTTCCTGCATCTCCTAATTTGTTTCATTGGTCCTCGGGTCTGCATTTTGCCCTGAATGCTGTTCTTATTATAGTCCAAGCTTGGAACATTAAAGTTAAGGCCTCCCCCATTTCCTAGCTGTGCCAGCTTCAAGCTGGATGCTCCTGAGAGGATAAACAGTTTTTCCATTTTCTGTTTTGTCCTCTCTGTCCTTTCTTCTTCATCCTCCAGACCCAAGTCTTTGTCACTGTCAGAGTTGGGGGATGGGAAACAAGTAAGATGAAAAGCTTACCCACCACACACACTTTTAGCTCTTCTGGCTTCTTCAGAGACTTCCTTCCAGAAACACTTAACTGCAGTTTTCTTGACAATTCTCCCTCCCAGAATTTTCTTCCAAGGATAATTGTCTAGCCTCTTGGTGCTAGGGTCACTGCAGCCCTAGTGTGAAGTTGTGTTTTTTGCTCCTCTTCCACTACAGCCCTATGAGGGTCATCTAGTGTACTGTCTCTCTCTCTCTTTCTCAGTTTCCTTGCTACATGGACAAGTGAAAGATTTTTGAGAACTGGTGAAGACCATTCTTGGTTCTTGAAAGTCTTCAATTTTTTATACAATCTGGCACAATTTGTTTAAGAATTACTAATCTTGGGAACAGGGAATGCTCAATGTATCACTCCAGGAATTATAATCTAAAAGAGGGGGTATATCTGCTGGTTGATCCAATACTTGTCTTGTATGGGTAGAAAGTGAAAGAGTTTTCTTGTAGAAGATACTTCCCACATGCTGAGATACCTTTGAAGACAAAATAAACACCATAATTAAGTCTGTGAATTCTTTGAATAACTCAGTTCAGTCTCGGTCTATAGGAATGCTGGGGTAATTGCGTGGAGCAGAGAGCTGTAGTGGTCACAATTCTAATATGTGGTGGGCTTTTCTTTCTCTCAGAATCAGGTGGTGTTTAGAGATTTAAAACTAGGTATCAGGGTGGCTCTGGCTTCTGTTCCTCTTCCTGGTTTGCTGTGGCTCATGTGCACTGTGTGATTTCATTTTGCTTGACCCTTCTGTGGTCCCACAAGAGATCCCGAAACATCCCATCACATCTCCACCATCACCCAGCCAATCCTTCCTCTAGCTAAGGCCAGAATTCTTTTGCACTCATTGGGTCACTGGGAGAGATAAACCAGATGGCTTTGGGATCCTACACAGGGCTTTGGTTGTCTCTGCTACAACCTGACTCTGGATGGAAGCCAGGCCTCACTGTCACAGCTCAAATTGCAAGTTGCTTCTATTCTGATAATATATCTGAATTCCCAAATCACAATAATTATTTTCTTTTCCCATCCTTTTTTTTGTATGCCCTGTTTTGATCCACTTTCAGAGTTTCCATTCTGGGGGTGGGCTTCCTTCCTGGCACTGCGTGGTACAAAGAGAGTCCCTTCAGTCTCCATTTTAGAGGTTGAGACATTGTCATCTTATCCAGCAATGAACTCTTGCCTATTCAGCTTCTAGAATTCAAAATGCTACTCAGAAGCCTCCAGTTCTGCTTCAGTTCCCAATCCCAAGGACCCCGTGACGACCCTGTTTGATTGGTATCTGCCATTAACTGGGCTTTCTTGCAGCTGCTGTGGGAGGCTTGTTCCATTGTTCTGGGAGATGGTGCTTGGGGTAGAGTAGCTCAGCAGGGATTTGCGGTGGGGTGTGATACCAGATGGTAGTCCAAAAATGGGTGGTAAACTGAAGCCAAAGAATACTTGATTTGAGAAGAAATCCCTTGAGATGTCATCGTAAGTATGCCAAGATACAGAGTATCCTCACTAAAGAAAAATGAATAGCTTAAACATTTTACCACTGTTGGGGCACATCAGGGCCACCAGCTACCCACCTTAGATGAAGCCTTTGAAAAACTAGGAAGTGAAGACTCAGGCAGGCTGAAGGTGCTGCGACAGAGTTGGTGGAAGGGTTGAAGTTCAAAAGCACAGACCCTAAAGGAACTTTGAACTTAAGCAAGTTCAAAGGTGAATGCTGACGAGGAGCAAAAGGCCCAGCATCTGGTGGACATCCAGGAAGCAATGGCCATAGGTAATGGAAATGCCCACTGTACTCAGTAGCAGGATAAATAGGAAGTGCCTGATTGCCCTATTTGTTAGTGCTGGAAATGCTCCCTGTGACTCCTGATCATGAATGAGTTGAAACCTTAGGTGCAGTTGTAAGTATTTTAGCTGCTGTGGGACCTAGCAGGGAAGCACGGTGTTGGCCACGGAGGCTTGCACTCGGCAGCCGAACCTGGCAAAGGCCGTATCCACCTTGATTGACAGGAGCGTAGTGGGGGGGCAGATACTCATCACAGAGTATGCAAAATCAGAGAAGAGGGTTTGTGACACAGCCCGTGTTGTGAGATGAATGTATAAATAGAGTCACTAGTGAGAGGAGAACCAGGGCGAAGGAGAACAAGTCAGAAGATGGAGCACAAAGCAGGTCAGAATGAAAGAACTTCAGGCTTACTCTGTAGCTAGTGAAAGGCTGCTTCTGGCTGGGTTTTATGTGGACTTAACTGTAAACTGGAGGAGAGGCATGGGGAGCCAGGTGTTGGAGAGCACGCCTATAGTCCCAGCTATTCAGGAGGCTAAAGAGGGAGGATCACTGAGTCCTTGAATTCAAGACCACTCTAGCAAGACTCTGTCTCAACACAAAATGAGGGTGTCATGTACGTTAGAACGTTGTGAAGCTAAAGACAAAAAACTAGCATGTATGAAAGATGCAAGGTAGACTTGAATTGCTGTGAAAATGCGAGTTTTAATATATTGCATAATGGTAGAGAGGGTCATTTTGCAGTTTAATAAACACAAGGTTCAACCAGAGTTAATTCAGCGGAGGAATAGCATGTCTCAAATCCCCCTCAAACTAGACTCTCACATTTTTTCTGGGTACTGATTAGGCTGTGCTTTCAAAAATAAAGATCTGATTTCTTGAAAGGAAAAAAAATTACCAATGTTAATTTCTTAATTAAAAAATTATTTGTTTATTTAGTACAGTACCTCTCTACACAGCTCAGACTGTATGATCCCCCTGTCTCAGCCTCCCTTGCGCTGGCATTGCAGGTGTGTAGCACCAGGCCTTGTTTGGTACCAGGGATTGAACTTGGGTCCCTATGTTTGCTGGGTAGGCGATTAGATCACTGAGCTATCTCCCCAGCCCTAATTTCATAATTTCGAGCAATGTGCCATGTTATTAGAATGGTAACTTTGTGAAAGTTGGATGAACTCTCTGGATTATCTTTGAAACTTTACTGCCACTACAACTATTCCAAAATAAAAAGTAAAAAAAAAAAAAAAAAAAAAAAGGGAAAAGTTAAAGCATTTATACTAGAAAGGGAATTTCTGAAAATTTTTAGACAAATAAAAATTGATTTTTGGCCAGGCGTGGTGGCGCATGCCTGTAATCCCAGCACTTGGGAGGCTGAGGCAGGAGGATTGCAGTGAGTTCAAGACCAGCTTGAGCTACAAAGTGAGCTTAAGGCCATCTTGAACTGCATAGTGAGACCCTGTCTCAAAAAGACATAAAAAAAAATTGATTTTTGAAATAAAATCTGAAATGTCAGGTCTTGGCATAAATAAGTACAGTTCCATATAAATTCTGGGGCAAATTAGTTTCTGTTTTTTTATTTTACTTTTTAAGAAGGTCATTTTTTCCAAAAATATTTATTGACCTGTTATGGCTTTTCCAAGTTTGTTGACCTGCAAAGCAGATAAAAAAAAATCCCTTCCCTCAGAAAGCTTACATTCTAATGGGATAACAGGAAATCAACAGTAAACAATGAATAAGCAGACTGCATTTAGGATTGAAGAGGAGAAGTGGGCTGGATGGTACGGAGAGCAGGAAGCAAGATATCGGGAGGACGGAGGGGCTCGGCCACGTGCAATTTTAAGTATAGTGATCAGAGTAAGCCTTGGTGGGAAATCACAGCGGATGAAGACAAGGAACAAAGAAAGAGGCTGTGGGGGAGAAGCATCCCGGGAAAGGAACGGGCCAGTGGGAAGGGCTTCACGTGGAGCCCGCCCCCAGCACACCACTCAACCAGGGGCAAAGAGCCAGAGCAGAGACCGGAAGGAAAGGGAGTGGATGGTGAGGCCCGGTGTGTCAAGGTGGTCGCGTGCAGGAAGGACAGCAGATGAAACAGGACTTCGGCTTTCATTCTGAAAGAAATGGGGAACTATGCAGCATTTCGAGCACGAGAGTGACCTGATTTGTCTTGTGTATTAAGAAGACCACTATTTACTCTTTTGTGAATAGACATAGTTGCCCAGATATTGACCGTAAGTGCGTAATATGCAAAAATTACCATACCTGCGACTGAATTTTTAATGCTGGCCCCAGCTTCAATCCCAAGGTGCCACGAAGGTGCTCCTCTGTGAGTAACGGCAGAGTTTCTCCATCAATTGCATGATCTTTAAATACCTTATGGAAAAAACAAAAGATGTTGGGTTTGCCCAAATGTCCCTTTTTTAAAAAGTTCTTATTTTATTTACAGACATTTTAGTTTATGTAGAAATGTTCAGACTTGGAGGATGACACTGAAAAACTTCCTTCTTTTGTGCTGATAGGAAATGAGCAGGAATGCTAGGTGAATGCTCTACGATTGAGCTAAACCCTCCGCCCAAAACTTAGTCTTCGTCACACTCTTCATACTCAAGTGGTGTGGGGGACCACCTGAGCAGCTCTCCTTGAAAGAAAAGCGACCGTCTCCATTTTGACTGAGTCTGATCCTATTTCCTCATGTTGTTATGTACAGAGCTGGCTAGGACTTCTGTTTATCCTTCAGTTGGCCTTAAGCAATGTGTACTGGTCTAGCTGAGGTGCTGGTGATAGTCTTTGAAGGTGGCATGCGTGTTTCCCTGGTAAGCCTGCTGCTCCTTAACATGAGCCGGGTGGAGACAGGATGGTAGAGCTAATGCTCCGCGCTGCCAGCTGGGATCGAGCCTCGAGATAGAGGTTATGACTTCCTGGGGCTTGAAAGACTACATCAAAGCTGAAGCCCTAGACTTCCCAAA